>CM030847.1:6947385-6969885 GCA_018105865.1 Metaphire vulgaris | reverse complement strand
GAGAGATGGAGACAGGTAGACAGAGAAGCAGCGGTGAGATATAAGACTCGGCGAGTATTATGCGATGGAGCAACTCGGTGCGAGCGCAGAGCATCCGGCTGCTGAGACAGATGATCATTAGACAGATGAATAATCACGAATACGAGCTTAGAACAAGGCTTCGAAGGATGATGGGAGGGATGCAAGGGTCCATGCATGGAAACGACCCGAGGATTGCATTAACTGGGCCAAATCAAACATAAATGTGGCGAATGAAGATGCAGATACTGGACTCTTATGGTCAAACTACAAGCCCACAAGAACAGAGCATATTCATAACGTTATTGACTGCTCGCTCGCTCTCTCTCCTTCTCTATCTATCTATCTATCTATCTATTTATCTATCTATCTATCTATCTATCATCTATCTATCTATCTATCTATCTATCTCCTATCTTTCAGTCACCGGTCGAAATCTAATTAATTTATTATGCAAATAAATTAATTCGATAATTCCCATGACTAACTAAGATGACAAATCTGACGCGAGAAGTTTGATTATTTCTCTTGAACTAGGTCTGTGCATGGCATTGTGAAACCAATTTCTCTATAATTTAACATAGATCTGTCCATTCACTCTGGTTGGTGTTTATCAGAGAGTACGCGACAGTTTTGCCGAAACACAGTACGCACCAGTGTTTTATCCAGGCCTGTTAGTGGGAGATTCCCTCCCTCCCCCTCCAAAAAAAACAAAAAAAACTCAAAATCCTCGCAAATTTCAGTAGTGCCATGCACGAATTTTTGCATTGAACTGTGTCTCTTCTCTCCATCCAATTTGCCCTCCCCCAAATACCTGAGGTCAGGCTAAAACACTGGTATGCACGCTTAAACTCAGCTTTCTCAGTAAAAGAAAATTCATTCGATAGCATAGCACTCAATGGCGATCGAGGAGCTTGCCTAAACTGTAGCATCGCAATTCGCCGTTATCATCTGTACTGTATTCTGTAGCCTAGTTTGAACAAGTCGTATCATCGCCACATCGTTGCAAAGCATTTTTGTTTTAATTTAACATCGCGTCGCTATAGAGTTCCATTAAATAGGACACGTTTCATCATTTATTAATGACATTTTTGGTTCCTGTCTATATTTACACGTTGAGTTTTCATCGTAGGTGGATGAAACTTCAGCGCGGAATCAATCTTCTCGCAAAGGCGCTATATATTAATTTCCGCCGCCACGTCGCGTGCTGTTCTTAAAGGCCGGGAAACACGTCTGTCGAGTAGTTTCACACGATGGACGTGTGCAAAAGAAAGGAACAAGGAGTCCGTCGCGTCATCAAGAAAACAGCTTAACGGCCAAGCGAAAGTCTACTTAATACCCAACGGCATTGAAAATAAATCTGCAAAGTGAATCCACCGCAAAAGACATTTGAACTGAGTCGAAGCAAGTAATATGTGCCACTATAGAAGCCATCCAACGCCCCGCCCCCCGAGACTAAAAGAAGAAGACAGATAATAAAAGACAGTTTAATAGGCAACTGTGCCTACCACAAGCATACATAGGAGCCATTTAGCGAATTAATTTTGGCCGTAAAGTGCAAACCATCAAAGAAAACACCGTTGGTTTACGTATGCCATAGGACCCAGTATATGTCTTGCGTCCTAGCGTCGGTACTGAAGTCTCAGGCACTGGCGTAGCTGCTTGAGAAGATAAATATTCAAAAACAATTAGAAACCACGATTATGGACTAAGGATAATTTCGTTGACAGACAGATAGATACGACTCCGATAGATTGAAATATGAGAGTTATTACTGCCCACATTCCCCACCAACTCCCGCCCAAAACAGTCCCCCAGCAACGCAGACGACAGATGGCAACGCCGACTCCGAGTCTATAACGATTGCGTCGTCTGCTGCTAACGACACACGCACACACACACGCACGCACACACACGCACACACACACGCACACGCACGCACACACGCACACGTACACCGCCAATACGTCACTCGTAACGATTGCCTGTATACGTGACGGTCGCGGCGAATCGAGGGGAGACAACTTCCAGCGATAAATCCCGACGAAGAAACCCCAAAAATAGACCGGCGCAAATACGACGCCGAGACAGAATGTTAGAACAGCAGCACTGGTGCAATCGGAGGGCGTATTCAGCACTCACCAACACGAACAGTTGGGCGGTGGGACGTTGGCGGATGTCTCGACTGATCATCTTCTCCACCGGTTCGATCAGCTCCCCCGGCAAACGACGGGCCATCCCACTGAAGGACTCCGTCAACTGCATAAGAAGCGTAAACTTTACAAAAATTGGCTGCTTCTCCACCCTCTGAATTTCTGATTTTTTAATGGTCTAAGCGATACTATTACGCAAAAATGTCGTCATAAAAACGAGTATGCTTAGTTACGATGGGTGAAATTTTGAAAACAAGAAATCAATTGGCGCTGTCACCTGGTTTGTGTGGATACCCTGGATTTGACCTAATTCTTGAACAATTTTTATTTGGCGTGTCATTGGCTGATGATGCTTCTGTGAATTTCGAGGTGGCGCTATAAAAGTATAGGATCAGATTGGCTACAACAGCAGAGACGTCGGTAAGTCAGTGGCGGCTCCACCGGGGGGAGCCAGGGGGGCCCGTGCCCTCTATTGAGTGCCTGCCCCCTCCCAGTAGCCCCCCAGTTGGGACCCTATACTTAATGCTACATGCATTAAACAACAAATGGTTGGCCCCCATGATTAGAAGTTGCCACCCGAACGGTATTGATATACACAATCAAAGAAAGGAAGCTCCAGATGTTTGGTCATGTCAGTCGCATGGAGGAGAAGAGAATTCTGAACGTTGCAATGGAGGGAACAAAGGAGGGAACGCGCCCTCCTGGAAGGCCCAGAAGACGATGGTTCGACGACATCAGAGAGTGGACGGGATTAAATCTTGGAGAGGCAATACATGCGGCACAAGACCGCGAAAATTGGAAAAGAATCGTTCAGCATGCTACTGGTCTCGACGGTTCCTGAGGGGACTATGAGCTGATGATGATGATGATGATGATGACCCGAACGGCCCCCCACTTGCCAAATCCTAGAGCCGCCACTGCGGTAAGTATGTAGATATGAGAATCGCTCACCCGTTCGGTCTGTTTGGCGTAGGTCGTCTGCGAATGTTCGGCCTGGATGAGCGATCGTCCCGAATTGTGAATGGAGCAGATGAGCATTCCGAGTGAGAACATGTCACAGCCGGGAGTGGCCGTCGACGTCGTCTCCAGCTGGATCTCCGGAGCCATGTAATCCATATCCGGTTGCGCCATCTTGTGATGTTTCGGCGTCCACGGAACGACCGGGTAATTGTTCTGAATTAAGCGAGCTTTATTAACCACCATAGATCTCAAAACTCACGACCATAGAAATAAATGTTCACTGGAAGTGGTCTATCTGCGGCGAAATTTTTAGACAATCGTTACCATGGTTACCGTAGAAATTGCCTTAAAATTTCTAATGCACGCCCCGGCTTATACTGAGACAAATGACTCTACACCGCGGCTGTTAGAGATCAGGCTTCAATTAGAGGTTTTACGGTAATGTGATCACCCGTTTAAAAAATGGCGAAAACTGCCTTCACTTTCAGACATCATGGACTTGATCGGGTGATAATATTAAATTCTATGCTCAAGACACCCATGAGACACCTCACCCAGGAATCCATGACACTTAATCCCGCGACTCTTAATCCCTTTGGTACCCAAGCGTAAACTAATATATATATATATATATATATATATATATATATATATATCATAATCGCTATCTGAATAATATAGTCATACTTGACAAGCAACAGACAGTTGACTTTAACGTCTAGTAGAGGCAGAACATAGGTTCATTTGTATTGCATTGTTAATGATTTCCATTGTTACTTTCACGTTGACTGCCAATTGGCATTTTTTGAGACATTTGGCGAGGGATTATCTGTCGGCGGGATTATCTGTCGGCGGGATTATATGTCCGGGACTAAATGTCGCGGTATTAAGTGTCGCGGGATTAATTGTCGTGATGATACCTCACCCAAACACAAAGCTCTTCAGTGGCCTTGACAATTGCAACCGTTTTCAGTATTACAAGTCTACAGTCATTTCTCAATCATTTCATGCTTTAAGACTAGGGATGCAACCAGTGTTTATTCTATGCCTTTTCTGGGGGATTCTCCCCCAAGTTAGAGAATTCCCCCTCCCAAATTTTGATATTTTGGCTTGGGGTAAAATCCCCCCCACAAAATTTGACGACGGCGGGTTTTTTGACACTTGGAGAGGAAAAAAATATAAGGATTACTCTTTTTTGTTTGTCAGGCACTTCGAAAGGTCAAAATACAAGGATAACCTTTTTTGCTTGTCAGGCATAAAAATATAAGGATGGATTCCCTTTTTTGCTTGTCAAACACGACAAGCTTCGTCCTCCCAAACATGTTAAACTCACCCTCAATGTCTAGGTGGCTAGAATAAACACTGGATGCAACAACTATCAACCTCTCATTTGAATTCAAGTATACTATTTTAATAGCTAAAGCGTTAATTTTTTTACGCCTATTGGGGCCAAATAGGGGAGCTAACCGCTTTGGCCGAGGCCGGTCCCCTATGGACCTTTTACTAGAGTTATAGATATTTGGACGGGACACTGATTTTATTAAGAAAATTCGAGCATGGAATATATTATCATATTCTTGAGCGCATATGTACATTTGTTTAACATTTGTTAAAGGGTCCTAGATTTTGGCCTTCGTCTTGATGATGATGATGATGATGATGATGATGATGATGATGATGATGATGATGATGATTATGATGGTGATGATGATGATGAGTGTTTCAGAATTACATTTTTAAAAGGGAACTGATTTTATTTTGAGAGAAACTGAACTATTGTTAGTACAGTCATTGTGCCATTTAATTAAATCATTGCGTAGAACTGGCTTTATTTCCAAATTAAAAGTAAACGAAGACGAGTCTTAAATTAATTAATTATTAAATTCAATTTTCAAAGCATCGTCCTGTCTCTGTGTACCAATAACATCGATTATAATCTTGTAATAATGTATTTTCTAAGCAGGTTCTTCGTAGAATAATACAGTAAGCGCAAATTGGATATATATATATATATATATATATATATATAGAGAGAGAGAGAGAGAGAGAGAGAGACCTTTAATAAAGTAAATTGACGCATAGTGTCTACCTATTACAGGATGCGATGTGCACGGCCAACTTGTCATGCAACACCTATATATGCTAAAATTTACGTTATATTTAAACGCAGCCCGATCGCTTTGCGCGAAGCAGTTTTCGCTCGGAAGCCGCTTTTTCCCTTTATAAGTCATTTGAAGCGTTTCATAGAAAGCTACTTTTTAGCTTCTTCTTCTTCTTCTTCTTCTTCTTCTTCTTCTTCTTCTTCTCTTTCTTCATTCTGCTTTCCCCCGGACTGTACCTGCTTTTTTTAGAACCGACAGAAACGTTGAGATTCTCTTCGTTTTGCATTCAACGTAGCAACCGGCTCTAGAGCGACGTTTGGAATATGAAGCAAGCCACTGCGGTCGAGCGCAGAATGTGCATTTCTATTTTTCCAGAACTAGAAATTGGGGACGTCAGAATGCCGGCGGAGGACCACCACGCGGGGCTTGTAGAAGCCCCCCTTCAGATCTTTTTCGAAATAGCATGAAGATATAAGCCAGAAGCAATCCGAATTAATCACCAACGCTACATGTATCCTACAAGCCAGGCTTATCCACTATAGACTGCTGTCATCCGGTTGTCCGGTCTGGACTCCAGACTTTGACCTGGATCTTGCGTGATTTTGATTCGGCGCGATAATCGGATCTTTATTGTAAGCATTGCTTCTAAATAAATTCATGTCTATGGTTCCTACAAACAGTATTGACAAAGAGCACAGAGGCTTACTAAAGTTTGAAAATGTAAATTCGAGCTTAGAGCGAATTTCAATGTTTTTGTCTGCTTCACTGTAAATAAAGAATCCAACTTCATCAAAAGGTTGATTCAGTAATTACAATTAATCGCAGCTTTTCCTAAATGTTTCTTTGGGTCAGTGTCAAGGTCAAATTTAGGAGAGTTCAATCGTGTTTATGTTAACAATGTTCTTTAGTCTGTAGCTGGACTTCCATGCGTTTTGTTACTGAAATATAGAGCGAAGTCTATGACGCTGTTAATACGAAATCGTCTGCAGTTTAGAGTTTCAATTCTTCCAAAAGTAACTTTTAAAAATTTTTTGGTTACTCGGGAAGTTCGTTAAATGTTGCAGCTACATCACGTACCAGGTTTGCACTATAGGACTATAATTTATGTCCAACATACAGGGTGGCGCAAAAACCGGACTAGTCACATTTATAGTTTGCATTTAATATAGTCCGGCTTTTTTCTGCGCCACCCTGTAGGCATATACATGCTTAGCGGCTTCTAGCAAGCAAAGACAATTGACCAGCAAAATAGAGAACAAGGTCTTGGCTTATAGGCAGAGGTATCTGAATATTAATTGAAATCGGACACGAAAGGTCTTCGTTATTCAAGAGGCCATAGACGCTGGCTGCGCAAGCAGGCCCTCCGAGAGAAATTCCGGGCCCCTGTGCAGAATGGCCGACGGGCCCTTGAGAAGTATTAATTTCTTGACGACCTTTTTTTTGCTTGTCGGCCGTTTATAAAGTGTTGACGACCTTTTTTTTGCTTGTCAGCCGTTTAGCACTGTGTCCCGGGCCCCCTTGTGCTCGCCGGGCCCCTCTGCTGAACTAACATCTTAACCATTCTTTAGTGTTATTACTCATTTTATTGTTAATTATACATATTCATCATCGGCCCGGGCCCCCTCCAGACCGCCGGGCCCCTGTGCAGTTGCCCCCTGCCCCCCCTCTTGGAGGCCCTGTGCGCAAGATATAAAAAAGCACCTGTCAGCGATGGAAATCGTCTGTATACAGACTGCATCGTTATAAATAGACGTCACTGTACTCAGATGTCAGATACGAGACGTGCAATTTATCATTTAAAAACCCTGCTTCCGCAATCATAGACTAATTGCTGCGAAGAAGATTCGAAGAGCCGTGGCGTAGAATGCAAGAGCTTTCCAGTAGCTTTCTAATTTCCAAGAGCTTTCTTGCATGCGTGTACAGTATAATACAGGTGTCATGTAACATGACACTGACCAAGGCCGACGATAGGGGGACAGGGGTACACTTTTACCCCGGCCTGGCGATAAGCAAAGGAGCCGCGCTAACCAGAAAAAAACAAGTGACGACCTTGTCTGGCTTGTCAGCATTTAGTTAATATGGGGGTAACCTTTTTTTGCTCGTCAAGATTTTTTAAAGTTCTCAATATTTGTCCCCCTGGGGCCCGTATTTTCTCTCGACGTCCCCGACACCGACTGCTGTAATCTGCCTTGCAAAAGCAGAAAGACTTCTATGGCGCCACTATCATAAATTCGTAATGCCCGGCAGATGGCGCGGCAATTCATAGCAGGCCGCGATGAGGAAAAGCAATCGATCATGTTTGCACTGAACTCTTTTCAAGATATTCGCTGACGCTTTGACTCGTATAAGAAAAGAGAATGAGCGAGGAATGAGTTATGCTTTTGTCACTTCGGCTTGACGACTGGTATTACGCGTCTTACCTGGCAGACACCGTCCACAGGTCGTTCGGCAAACCCTAATCCGGCCAACTTCCAGCATCCGTGGTGAGTGACGAAGACGCTCGATGGGCAGACGTTCATGTGCAACATATGCTCCGAGTTGTGCAGAAAGGCAATGGCCTCCGTTATCTTAATTCGCAAAATATTTCGCCATTTTAAACAGAAGTGATACTTGCGAACGTCGAACGTACACTAAGAGAAATATTTACTTCGAATATTCTACGTCACATTGGTAGAGGCAACGGATTCGTATACCTCAATCGCCTAACCTCCATTCTACGATGACACAGGACTGGGCAAAATTCAAATCTAAGATCCTACCGCCAAGGACTTCGTGTTGTGGCATACAAAAGTGGATAGAGCCTGAGTCTTGGAGCAGCGTTTAATCTAGACTCCTGGACTCCGGGGGGAACTGACAAAGCCGGGAGAAACTGACAAAGCCGGGGGAATTCTGCTAGGGGCTGCTGTTAGCCCATGTAGTATGCCAAAATTTCCGGGGAATTTGAAATTTCCGGGGAAGAAAAGGGCAATGAGATTAAACACTGGTCTTGAGTCTTATTAGTGAGATGAGTACGTTTGCTTTTTCGTCAAAATCACACATAGAATACACATTTGCAATGGCCTTCAATGCGTATAAATATTAGGCGCCTTAATACAAGACAGCAATGTCCACAGGGATTTGTAGGTTTGGAGGCAAATCATCCGGAATCGTTATTTTTGGGGCAATTTGGCTTCGAGCCGTGAATCTGGCATTCGTGCCAATTGCAGCCCCTCCCCCGTGTCCATCATTTAAGTTGTCGTTGCGTAAGGATTTGCCATTAGCAGTTGCACTCCATGGCCCCGCTGATAACAGTCATTAGAGTCAATGCTGCTGATGAGGGCATCTACTACCTACATAACAACATCATCAAATCAGGTGCATCATAACTCATGATATGACCTAAACATTGGTATTGGTATAGCCATGGGGCAACGGGGTGCCCCTCCCGATAATGACTGAAATCAGTCGTGGGATTTGGGAATTTGCGCAATTGGAAAATAATCAATAGGTCTATATATATATATATATATATATATATATATATATATATATATACATATATATATACTATTGTTATTATTATTTTTATTATTACTACTATTGTTATCATTATTATTAATATAAATTTTCAATATTATTAGGGTAAATCAGTCCGCAGTTAATATGATGTTCACAATTTTTGCTCAGTACAGTATAAATAAATAAATAAATATATATATATATATATATATATATATGCGTGTGTGCGCGCACGCCCTTTTGTGCGTGTGTGGATCATGGATGGCCATGGATTGGGTTGACCTATGGGTTGGGTCAGAAAATAAGTAATGGTTTAAGAAACTGCAAGTGGGTTGGGTCGAGTCAAGTAACCCTATAACCAGCATGGGGAGAGTTGGTCTGTGTTGGAGATTTGATGGGTTGGGTTCTAAAAATGAACCCATGGACAACTCTGGTGTGGATGTATGTAGATGTGAATGTACCAAGAATATTCGCTACACGTTTTGCTCATTTAGCTTGTAAAATTTTATAACTGAAAAATGGTCGATGTGCAGTATGTGTCCCACTACCACAACACCCCCGCTCCGGAACCTGGCCACGCCACTGGTTCTAAATATAGAACGGAATTTGACATTTCGAGTAAGAGGACATGCGTGCAATCGTCATACTTACTCCGAGTAGACCACACTTTATCTCTGCTTCCAGAAAGCTGTTCTCCTAAAAGTATAGACAACAGAAATTCTTCGAAATAGTAGTAGTAGTAGTAGTAGTAGTAGTAGTAGTAGTAGTAGTAGTAGTAGTAGTAATAATAATAATAATAATATGTATTTCCTAATTATCGTTAATAGTTAATTATTTATCAAGGCTGTAGATACTAATTTCACTTTCCTGTTTGTGCTCAATGTGACTTCAGCTTATGTCGGCGCGTCAACTGATGCTTAGGCCTAATTATGAACAGAGGACTTAATGTGAAATTTCAATCAATCTATTAATATCAAATCAAAAATCCATACTACTGCAAATTCAATAGCCGAAGTTTCAGCGAGTTTAACCAAGCGGTATATATATAATATTATATATGCTTCTTTCATATACAACTATATATATATATATATATATATATATATATATATATATATATATATATATATATATATATAGAGAGAGAGAGAGAGAGAGAGAGAGAGAGAGAGAGAGAGAGAGAGATGTATATGAAAGAAGCATAAAGTTCAAAGCACATTGCTGGTTTTTAGAAAAGTGCAAAGACGACCAACAGAGATGGTCAATAGTGCAATAATTTAAGCTACGAAAAGGCTTCAATGTTGTGGATTAACAACATTAGAAAAGAGAAGAGAGAGATAGAGGGGATTTGATAGAACATACAAAATAATGACTGGAAAAGTAGATGTCCAATACGATCGATTCTTTACATTGGCACACTATAACAGCATAAGAGGCCACAAATGCAAATTGTTTAAGCAGAGGGTGGGTCCAAGAAAGAAACCTTTTCTAGTGCAAGGGTTGTGGACAGATGGAACAGTTTGGGCGAGGTGGGAGTGACAGTTGAAACAGTAAACTGATTCAAAGGTTATCTCGGAAAACTAGGTTATTGAATGTTCAGAGTTACTACAGTGGTTTTCACACATGCTTACTTAGCCTACTAAACCACTCTAAATCACATTATTATTATTATTATTATTATTATTATTATTATTATTATTATTATTATTATTATTATTACACTATGTAACACGATTTTTGTTCCTGGCTTCTAAGTGTTATATTTCAGTTGCCTATGTATAAAGGATCTGCAAACATGGCTATATTCATCATTATATTTGCTTTCATGGGCACAGCTTACAAAAGTTGTTTATTTATACAATGGAAAAGGTGCATTTTTTCTTCTCGAGAATGAACATTATGTACTAATTGAAAATGAGCAACAACAGTCAAAAACAGTCGAAATTACTTAAAAACATTCAGAAATGAGTTGCTTTTCAAGATTTGTGTCTGTACTGTCAATAGCTTTCTCAATGAAGACTTCAGACATAGTCCTCCATCACGTGTTTGTTATACCGTCCCTGGTAACGACATTCCGAGTCCAGCATATCCTGATGAAAGCGTTCATCTTGCTTCTCTGGGTAGGCTCCCAAGTTTTCCTTGAATTTGTCAAGGTGGGCATGAAGAATATGTACTTTCAAGGACATTTTGCATCTAATTTTGGCATGGTTCTTTATGAGAGACTGGTTCAGTCTCTCATAGTTTTCAGCCTTGTGGTTGCCAAGAAAGCCATACAATACTGCAACGAAACTGTTTCAAGACCCTTTCTCCGTGCTATTCAGCTTCTTGGCGAATACGTCACGCTGTGTGATCTTCTTTATCTGTGGTCTGACGAAGATGCCAGCTGCGACTTTTGCCTCCGAAAGCTGTGGGAAAAGCTCTAGGAGGTATTTGAAAGCTGCGGATTCCTTGTCTTGACAAATTACTTGATGAGGCCTAACTTGATGTATGAGCATCTTTCGACGGTGTATCAGCGGCTGCCACTTGATGCTGTTCTTACCTGTGGTGAACTTGGTCAGCTGTGGCCAATCCCTTCTACAGTACAATAGTGGACCTCAGACGTCGGTGTCCCGGTTGTTCTAGAGGCAAAGAAAACCCAAAGAAATGTTGTGAAACCGCCTTGCAGACCCATCAGGAATGTCACCATTTTGACCATATTGAAGTCTCCAATGACTTAGCAGCCATAGTTGTCATACTTCAAGGCGCTCAGCAACATCTTGACACTGGTGTAGTCTTCTCTGAGGTGCAGGTGCACAAAGTGAGCCATGGGGAGAGACAAGTACTTGTTACCACTATGAAGTAGCATGGCTTTGAGGTTCTTGGATGAACTCTCTATGAATTGGCACCATCATTCAGGTTAAAGATGATTGCTATGGCCGCAAAAAGACCAGTGACATTGCTGCAGAAGCACAGCCCATCTAGCTGGCTGAAGAATTTGGAAAAACGTTCGTGACGCTTTCTCTGTTCTGTCACCTGCACACTTTCATCCAACAAGTTCCAGTCCTTGAGTCTAGACATCAGAAGCTCAGCATTGCACTTGGTGAGATAAAGGTCTATGATCAGGTCGTTGAGATCTTTCTGATTGGGGAAGTACGGCTTTCTCATCTCAGCTATTTCTGTGCAATAGCATCCTGGATCTGCAATATCTTCCTCGCTGTCTGCCTTGACGCGCTCCCCTGAAGACAATTGATCCTTCTCTGTAGGGATGGGAATGGGGAGCTCAGAGCCATAGGGTACCGGTGCCATGCAAACGTAGCAGAATGCATTTGCTGGCTGCAAGCAGCCTCTTGATGCCATCTAAATCAATTTTTTCTGGTCACTATTCGCTTATTCAGCAACAAGATACACTAGTACGTTGGCTTAAGAAATCTGCACTCTTAAAAGTCTACGGATGCAACTGAAAGCTCCCAGAAAGTGCAACAGGGTTCTAGAAGATTCCAGAAGGTTATAGAAAATTCTGTTCAGATCTAAAAACTTATGGGCAGCTTGCAATATTCCAGAATAATAAGTATGTCTGCTCAGCTTTGAATGTGAACCGAGAATGTGTTCTATAATACACGAATTTCAAGATATCATTGCCCTGACCCCAAAAGCAAATTCAGTTTGAAACAAAAACTGTTTTCTAGTTAGTTTAGGCATAAGGGACTAGGAAAACAAGCTATGAACCCAGGAACAAACAAAAATATTTTTTTTGTTACGTAGTGTTATTATTATTATTATTATTATTATTATTATTATTATTATTATGACCGATAGTTATTTTCCCCAGAGTCTATAATGCTACTAAACCACTCGAAATCACACTAATGTTGTTGTAATTGTTATTGTTATTGTTATTATTATTATTATTATTATTATTATTATTATTATTATTATTATTATTATTATTATTATTATTATTATTATTATTATTATTATTGAAAGACTACAGTCAGACTGAAAAGATGAACGCTAAGTCTTAACAGGCGCGTTGGTTCATCAAGGGGCTTTCTGAAATGCAGCAGAATAAATGGCAGGAGAAAATCAACATCAATCTACTCTGGTCATTGTTCAAACCTGGAAAAATCAGACCAAGCTGTCTCGATTCCAAAGGATCAGACACAAAGTATCACACCTGCGACTCTCTCTCTCTCTCTCTCTCTCTCTCTCTCTCTCTCTCTCTCTCTCTCTCTCTGTCTTTCTTCAAACGGGCTCAGACGTCTATCATCTGCAGTTGCCGGTCACGCAAAGCACTGACAATAGACAGGGATATACGACGCCTTAAAAGGATGCATATATCACGAACTCCTCTCAGCAGCTACAACAGTGGCGTAGCGAGGGGCAGTGGGAGCGAACCGCCTCGGGAGGGGCGGCATTTTCGAGATTTTTAAATGTTAAAATTTTTTAATTCTTTTAATTCTTTACTTTTATGATGCGACAAGGGTCTTTTTGCTTGTCAGGAATTTTTGGGAAGTTGATAACGTTTTCTTTTGCTTGTCAAGAATTTCAGAAAGTCTAGAACTTTTTTCTTGTCACTTTTTTTGGTTGCCAGATTTATTCGGAGGCGGCACTTTTTTCGCCCCGGGCAGCACTTTGCCTCGCTACGCCATTGAGCTACAACCATCCAAGACCCTCGACGCGTCGCTGCAACTATCCGTTTGATCTTCTGTCTATCCATCCATCTATCCATCCATCTGTCCTTCCATCCATTCATCCATGCATCTAGCCATCTAGACAAACATTTATTCATTCATCCATCTATCCATCGTTCATCCATCCACCCATCCACCCACCCATCCATCCACACATCCATATGGCCATCCATTGAGTTATCTCCCATGCACCTTATCCATAGGCCTATTCCATTCCATATTCATCCGTTCTTCCATTCATACATCAATCCTATCAGCCATATAAAGCAGCTGACATTTAGCCATTATAATTTGTCTTTGAAATGACCAAGAGATGAAGGGACGGAGAGACGAAGAGGCGGAGAGAGGGAGAGGTAACTCTACACAGACACACAGGCCGGCAACCTTCTTTGAAGTCCATTCCCATTATCGTCCATTTCGCTCCATTGATTTTCCTTATTATCAACGGCTTCCATTTGGAAATCCGTGCCATCGACATGAGTAAAAAAAGTGACTTTGAATAAATAAAAGCATCTGTTTCCGATATATTTGTGAACGTGAAGAAAAGTCACAGACAACAGAATGAAGGGATGGGACAAGTGAGAAACAAGACAGCAGAGAGGTGGAAAGAAGCAGAAGAGAGGTGAAAAGGAAAGAGAGTATGAAGAATGAGAGGGTAGGCTGAATAAAATCGTGCAAGGGGGTAACATACCTGACACAGCTGTTAAAACCATTCTATGCAATCGCTTTTATGCAATCGCATAAATACACGCATACTGTACATTGTACATGCCCTCGTACATATGCACACATCTGCAGTTCAACTCAACTATGAACATAAATGATACAATAGAATCAATTTTCATCCTTTGAGGGTGGATTTTTAGTGTCCTCTATTAACGCCTGTGAATTAAAACTGGCGCCATAAAAGTGCATGATGATTAACTGTTGTATGCGAGGCCCGACTCCTTTCTCGAGTATTCTTTCTCCCATTATACGCTGCTCGTGTTGACCAGTTTGTCTCCTAACTCCGTTTAATTATTTTCTACGTTAAATAAATAGTCTATAATACGCAATAATTAATTAATCGTTGTTTACAATGTCTGCTCATACGTGTCTTTGTGCGCAGCGTGAAAAAGCGTATCGCTCTGGTCACCTTGGCAACCACAGCATCTCTTTATTTACTTAAGATTACTTTTGATGATCCGTGCAGACATTTGAGGAGAGAGCGAGCGAGCGAGAGAGAGAGAGTTATTATTAGATGCGCTTTTCAATGTGTTGCCATAGAGACTAAACTCTCGAACTTCTTTGCTGCTGTCGTTCAATGCTGTGCAGGTACTGCTAAATGGAATACGAGACTATTTCTGACATCAGCGCGCACCTGTAGAATAACAGACTAAGAAGAGCGGACTATCTGTGCAGGCCTAATCTACTCCTATACCTTGCCAGTTTACCTAGCCATTTTTGTCTTTGTTAGTATTAGACTGAAATTATGTTTAGGTTTTAATAACAGTAGTGTAGCATACTGTTGGGTTGTTATAATTAGTATAATTTGCGTTGCAGTAATTGTACTAACGTTATTCAAATTTTTGTGATTTAGCAAATGTTTTTAAGGACTACGTGATGTCAGCCACGAACCTGTGCAGAGTTGCTTAGTCCAGCAATGCATCCTATGTACTAATATGTACTAATATGTACAATGCATTCTATGTACTGAACGACACTTCTACAACTCACTTTGATGTCTGTTGGAATGTTGCTAGGTAACCGCTCGTGGTTTCCCAAGAGATTGGCCAGGCTAGCGACCACTGGTTCCGCAGCAAACGATAGGCTGTCACTGTGGGACAAGACACAGACACATAGCAAAGCATACGAAAAAATCAATCGTATCGGCATCGCTTGTACGGTGACCATATCTATCGCGTGTAATCTCTTCAATTGTATTATTATTATTATTGACCAGTCGTCGGTCACGTTATTTTCACGGGTACTTACAAGTGTCATATTATTAATTATCACCATGTAATTGTTCAATCTTATATTTATCGTCTTCTTTGCAACACGTCTCTTCTGGTTCAGACCTAATTTTTTATCGCAGTTATTGGATTGGTCAAGATCAGGAACATCGATCCCCGAGTGGCAATGTATCGGTTTCAAATGTCCGATTCGCGAAAAACCTCACGTTTCGTTAAACCGATGTTAGACCGATTCAAAATACCGCCCAGCCCCCCAAACAGACACAGTATCAGTTAAATGTGATCGTTTTCGGCGATTTTTTAAACAGAGGTCGTCGGAGGCGGGGGTGGGGTGGGGGGTTCGAACTTTCTCAAAGCAGAAACAAATTGGAATTTGATGTAACTTCTTTGACGTCAGGCAATCGTGCAGAATTTTCACCTACTGGCACTCCTCGATCGGATGAATGACGCGTAGGATCTTCGGGTGTTTAAGCCGCGACAAGATTCGCACTTCTTTTCGAAGTATTTCCGACACGATTTCTCTCCTTTTCGGTTTGTGTATCTTGTCGGCAATCTTCTTCTCGAATATGAACACCGATGCTGGCTAAACGCAAAGCAAACCGGTTGAAACACATGCAAAAAATTCATACACAAACAGAAATCCTATTAAAAAAGAATATTATTAAAACACCGTCTTTCGTGAGAAACCTTAAGACCCATCGGTTCCATCATTCTTATGGGTGACTCATGTCAAAGGCTCAAAGCGCCCATGACTTTGGCCTACCATGCATACGGCGCAATATAGGTTGTCTCAGTTATAATAATAATAATAATAATAATAATAATAATAATAATAATAATAATAATAATAATAATTCAGATTTAAAGTCGTTTAGGACAGTGTGGATCACTGCTCCGACAGCGCAGAGATTTAGTTCAAGATCTTGATCAAGACCTGGATCAAGATCAAGATGCAGGATGTCAAAGTTGATACTTGAATTCGATCGTTCACAGGAATAAATAAGTTGTAAAAATGAAAATAAATTGCCAACAATCTTGTGCACTGTACTACTACTACTACTACTACCACTACTACTACTACTACTACTACTACTACTACTACTACTACTACTACTACTACTACTACTACTACTACTACTACTACTAATAATAATAATAATAATAATAATAATAATTTAGATTTAAAGTCGTTTAGGACGATGTGGAACAATGAGTCTATGCCATAGCGTTGTGGCAATATGGGAGTTTTGTCGAAGTTGAGGCGCAATAGAGGAAATCGTTTCCGTAAATATCTTTTAAAATCCCCAAACTTGCAAGTCTAGCGTGTTACTAATAGAGGCTATTGCTAATGTCACAACGTCATTAGCAATACACTGATTTAGTAGAAAATAACGCGTGTAGTGAAGTCTATTGGCAGCAAACTGAACAATCTCCAGCTTCGAGTTACACTATGGTGGCGGCGACAGGCGGCATATTCGTAAACTATCACCTAAAACTAGGATTGTTTAGACTACAATCCAAAAAAACTAAATTTACTGAGACTAAAATGGGATCTTATGTAAATTTTAAAATAATAATTCAATGACGTGGCGAATGTAGACTATGAAACGACTAGGCCCTTATTGCCGAGAGGAAGATACCCCCCCAGTGCAAGTCCTTTGCAAACTTGACTCCAAAACATGTAGCAACATTTCCCTTATAACCTTAAAGAAAAAGGCAACATTTGCAATGACTTTCTCCATATTTCATCACAAGATATAAAAATTAAAAAATTAAAATTTGACTTTGAAGTTCATAAAAAATGTCAGAAACAGATGATGTAAGTAAGCTATCTGCAACATGTGCACATATGTGGTAATTAATGCACTTTTATCCGTTGCCAGGCCGAATATAAAACTGCACCCTGCGGTGGGATGCGCTTAATCTCGGTCCTGTCGTTTTTTTACTGGCTCAGAATACGTTACTAAGAGTAACGAAGAAACAAGCGCCCACTCAGCCACCTAGACTATTATATATCCTAGGTCGGATAACAAGAGAGAGAGACAGACAGACAGACAGACGAAGGCAGACATACACAGATAGAAGAAGGGACGGAGAGAGGAAAAGAGAGAGAGCGAGCGAGCGAGGCAGAGAGAGACAGAGAGAGGCAGAGAGACAGAGAGAGACAGAGAGACAGAAAGACAGAGAGACAGAGACAGAGAGACAGAGACAGAGAGAGACAGAGATAGAGGGAGAAAGAAAGAGAGAAAGAGAGAGATCCAGTAAGCGGGATAAATGCCGTAATGTCTTCTAGTAGAAAGGGTGGTTGCAGTGCAGATGCAACTAAGTAACAGCACGGAAGCGTCCGTATATTATTCACACTTGTCTTCGTTCGAGTCCCGTCGACCAGTCCGTCCCTCTGCTGCGTCGATTTCGTGTCCGCTGTCCACATTCGCCGCATGTATAATCAAAAATCTCCTTCCTACGGAAAATTCTTCTCCGTTTTCTTTTTTGTGTCCTCCGTCGTCCCCCGATTCTCTCTCTCTCTCTCTCTCTCTCTCTCTCTCTCTCTCTCTCTCTCTCTCTCTCTCTCTCTCTCTCTCTCTCTCTCTCTCTCTCTCTCTCTGTCTCTCTCTCTCTCTGCTGGCGAACGATCCATTTACGCGAGGGTTTCTCGGAGCTTAACTGGTCGAAGTCGACCCCGCCCCAGACATGGACATGGGTCCATTTCTAAAACCCAACCCATTATGATTCAGACCGAACCCAACGCACGAAAGCCCTAGGGCTATTTGACCCAACCCAAAGCACCGTAATAGGCCTACATTACAGTTACTTAAGCCAGTTAATGGCCTTCGAAAAATAATCAATAAATATGTTCTGTAGCTCAGAGTCAAAGTATAAATGTCCTATGAGTAGTGGGCATTAGCAACTACATGCAGTTATTAATTAAAGAAGTGACCCAACCCAGCCCAACCTAATTCATGGCTGACCCAACCAATGTCCACGTCTGCCCAACCTCCTGGTTTTGTTGGAAGATTTCGTCTTTGGTTTTCCGATCTCTTCTGTAATGTGCAGCACGATTGAAGCCGTTTCACTATTTCTAGATAAGTAAGCAAGTAAGCGAAACGAAATTTCTATAGGCCTAACGCTGCCGGAAAGCCTATTTTCACGAACCCTCAATCTGGGTAGAATCCATAATCCGCAGTCCGTAGCCCGTGATTGCCATGGTCGTAGATCCAGGTAGGCAGTCGCAAGAAGACTTAACGGTTAACCCTGAGGTGAATTTCTGAACTGATCATCTCTTGGTGGTAGCGGTGATAGGCTGTCGAAACTTTTGGGCTGGGAATAGCTATTTCCAGAAAGATTAAGCGCATAGGAATAAGCAGCTACCACTGTACTACATCCATTAAAGCGCTATATTATAATTAAAAAATTACGAGATTTTACATACTTACTTATACTGCCCCTATGGTTTATTGAAGAATCGATCGCTAGTTCTAGTTGGATGCTATATTCGTCGGCTCCGAGTACATCTACGAGTGTGTGTGTGTGTGCTTGAATGTTACAGTAGTGTCCAGACGTAGCAGATGTAGCCTTTGCTCCGACTACCATTGTGGTTTGACTCGGCTTTTGACCGTCAAAACATTCTTCACCGTTGCCAGATGTAGAGTCGGTTGCGAATTTTCGTCTTCTGGACTCCGCCCTCCTCCTCCGTGGAATAGACCCCGGAGGTCGCGGCTTGGACAGCGCGTCCCTCTCTGTGCGATGAATTCGTCTTGTGCGCGTTGTTTGCTTCGAAATGAGTGCGTCTGTGCGTCTTTTCGTTCTCGAAGCCTCGAATTCCTTTATTATTTGAAAACGGCGTCGAAAAACACCCCCGGTCCGCCGAATACCAAGATTCTCTCTCTCTCTCTCTCGCTCTCTCTCTATCTCTGTCTCTGTCTCTGTCTGTCTGTCTCTGTCTGTCTATCTGTCTGTCTCTCTCTCTCTCTCTCTCTCTCTCTCTCTCTCTCTCTGTGTCTGTCCCTGTTTCTCTGTCCCTGTGTCTCTGTCCTATCTCTCTCTGTCTGTTCGTCTGTTCTTTTGTCTCTATGCCAGTCCGACTAGAGGACGATTACTGTAGGATTAATCACATCCCATTTAATTAAAATTCTGTTGAGAACGTCGCTACAAAAAGTGACTGCTCGCAACTCACGCATCTTTCAAAATTGCTTTCTGTAATATACATATATACATATGCATTATTTCTAACACACACACACACACACACACACATATATATATATATATATATATATATATATATATATTTTATTTATATGGGCGGGGAGAGGTCAAGAATGCATAAGTTTTCTTTTTGAAGGAAATTAGGCATCTAATAGATTTCTATGATTTGCTATGAAAAAGAAACAGGAAGCTGCAGAAATGTGGTTCTATAGGAGAATGCTAAAAGTTCCATGGACGGATAAAAGAACTAATAGAGGAATTTTACAGATGATGGAAGAGAAGCAAACACTGATAGCTACCATCAAGCTAAGACAGATTAAATTTTTGGTGCATTTGATGAGGAAAGAGGGGCTCGAGAACTTGGCAGTTACAGGCATGGCGGAGGGTAACAGATCAAGAGAAAAACAAAGATCAAAATACACAGACAAACCAAGAGAGGGACTGGAGATGGACAACAACGTCGAACTGCTTAGGACAGCGATGGGCACAAATTTTTATCCGAGGGCTGCAAACGTGTCTGTGACGAAAGTCGAGGGCCGCACAATTTTTCCTACATTTAGATTTAAATTTTTAAGTAGTCTCCAAAACGATTTTAACATAACGTATTATATACTGTTCAGTATACATGTAAGTAAATCATTAATAATCCAAGACTGTCAAGTCGAAGAAAAGTTAGTAAATATTGCAAGCATTATTTCTAGTTAACGATCAAGTGCCAAAGTGTAAATCCAATTTGAATGCTGAATTTTACAGTGAGGCGTTGTCAAATGTTTAATATGTTTTAGAGGGCCGCACATTAATGCAATATTTCTCGATGCCGGGGGCCGCACAAAAGGGCTTCGAGGGCCGCATTCGGTCCGCGGGCCGCACTTTGCCCATCCCTGGCTTAGGAATATCAAAGACCGAGAATAGTGGGAGTCCATGGTCGCCGACGCAGCAATGCATGGCAACTGAGAAGAAGAAGAAGAAGAAGAAGAAAAAGAAGAAGAAGAAGAAGAAGAAGAAGAAGAAGAAGAAGAAGAAGAAGAAGAAGAAGACGACGAAGAAGACAAAGAATAGATTTCTGGAGATTTGTGTGTAAAATGGGTCCAAATTAAAATAAGAAAGTTTCATCTTTTTCGGTTGGATTTTGTCTAAAAAACATTCTTGAAAATGCGACGTACTGTAGATCTGAGAAATTGCTACTGTAGCCTATATCTGATCCATGTAGGCCTATCTTTCTGGCTACAGATCTCTCTTTTCACATTCCAATTTTTGGAGTAAAACCTAAAGCGAAAATTACACAGATTATAATTTATAACTCCCCCAACCAATTGCTTGCGTAAAACTATAGGCGCTTATTCGTTCCACGGTATTGCCCTATACTAATGACACTGCCCCATTGAGGGGAGAGTCAGTGTTTTATCCAGACTCCAGACCTTTGGGGGGGGAATTGACTTGGCTAGAGGGGAAGAGAAACAGTTCAGATGCAAAAATTTGTGTCAGTGCCGAATTTTTGTTGTTATTGGGGGGTTGAGGATTTTTTGGGTGGGACACTGGGGGTGGAATCTCTCCTATAACAGGCCTGGATAAAACACTGGGGACAACAGTGGGAAGGAAAGGCGTAGATCGCGTGTGCGTGGTGTTAGCAGAATGCGTCGATGCGAAGCTCACTATAACGTGTCGCGGATTGCGTATCCTGTGTTGTTCCTGACAATGTAACATGCACACCTCGCGTGACGAGACTCCAGCGACTCGGAACAGAGTTTAATCGAATTACTGGGCTCCGGAATACAGTATGTTGGTCGGAGCTTTTGGCAAAACCGGTTATAAATAGATACGGCTAAGTTGCCGACGAGAAAAACGAGACCTTTTATATTTACCGACGGGAAGCGGCCTAAATGCCGAAAACGAATATAATAAAAGTCATTCCGTCGCGATAACCGATATTTGGACAGCACTTTCGCACGTAGAAATCGACTTTCGAGTGCTCTTAATAAGCACTTTTCGCAGCGATGCGTCTGCACTGAGAAATATTCGATCAGTGCAACCGACGCCAGGCATGATTTGAAACGCTTTTTTATATACAATCGCTGTATCTGTTCGTCATATTATGTCACTAGGTCTACTGTGGTTCGAATTCTACCGTCGGGTAGCTTAACGACGACGCCACAGACTGTGTTTCGATGCCATCAAATTCAACAATAGAAATGACATCACTGTGAAATGGATTCACTCAGTGGCGCAGCCAAGGGGGTGGGGTTTAAATCCCCCCTTGGCTGCCGAAAACAAAATATTTTTCATGAGTTTCTATGCACTTTTAATTTTGGGACCCGATTTTGGGAGTCAAAACCCCCTTGGCTACCTGGATATAGAATGTAACGGTGTTTAAGAGGCGACGGCCTTTTTGCGTCAGCAACTGGAAGGAAAAATAGAGATGAGGAGGGAGATGACCTTTTTTTGTTTGTCAAGATTTTTCCGAAGTTGGTCACGGTCAGAAACCAAAAACCAACCCCGTTCCGGAAATCCTGGCTACGCCACTTGATTCACTGCCCATCTTCGCAGCAAAAATACCGTATACGACTTCCAAGATACATTAAGTAGCCTTCTCTCATACCTGCCCCACCCGCACTCCGTGCTTTTATTAACCGCACACCTACCATGTATGTCTACAAACTATAGAGAGGAATTCATGTTGTAACTGTCACGTTTTGTAGAGTAGATACTGTGTTTCCTCGCAAACGCGATTCCGTTAGGGGCTGTCCATTAATTATGTCAACAATTTTTGGGCAATTTTTGACCCCCTCCTCCCTCCTTGTCAACAACTGTCAACTTTCACTTACCCCCCCCCCCCGCCCCCATAATTACGTCAACAACTCTTGACCCCTCCCCCCAAGATCAATGACAGGTCCCAATAACAAGGTTATTATTTTTGCGGTGATGACCATTTGTTCCCTTT
>CM030847.1:6887385-6942385 GCA_018105865.1 Metaphire vulgaris | reverse complement strand
AAACTCTGGAACTTATTGCCTCAGCATGTTCGCATTGCAGATTCATTACAAATTTTTAGAGCAAGATTAAAGACCCATCTTTTTGACCGGGCTTATCCACCATAGACTGTCACCCGTTTGTTCGGCCGGATACACTGGATTTGACATGGATCTTTGGTGATTTGGATTTGGTGTGCCATCGGTTGATGCTCCTGTGCATTATGAAAGTGGCGCTATAGAAGTTTAAGATTAGATTAGATTAGATTAGTAGTAGTAGTAGTAGTAGTAGTAGTAGTAGTAGTAGTAGTAGTAGTAGTAGTAGTAGTAGTAGTAGCAGTACTAGTAGTAGTAGTAGGAGACTAGTAGTGGTATTAGTAGCTGTTGCCGTCGTCGTCGTTGCTACTGTACAACCTCTGAAACTCCTTACTTGCTAGTAGACCAGCAGTTCATTACAAACAAAACTTAATAAAGCATTTAAAACTTATTATACTAACTTTAACCGCAGCATGCTGGACAAATAGTGAGAGGATCGTGCACAGAACACAAGGTTTAGATGTCTTGGAAGGGAAATACAAAGGAAAAAGGAACAAAAGGACGACCTGGAAGAATGTGGACGGAGGAAATAAAGAACTGGACTGGCATCGAAAATTATGGGGAAATGAAAAGAATGGCTGAAGACCGAGATAAATTGAGACAAATCGATTCGAAGATGGCACACCATGATGGCGGCGGTGGTGGTGATGATGATGACGATGACGATGACGATGATGATGACGATGATGATGATGATGATGATGATGATGATGCAATTTCAGGAGAGAAGAAATACCAACATTCACACGCGCGTTAAAATACAATGGATCTCAGCTGTTATTTGAATTATCTTAGGTCTTAAGCATCGAACTGGCGACCAGGATTCTTTTGTGAGACGGGGGAGGGGGGAGGGGGGAAGACGCAGAGAATGCGCGTTCACCAATGACGCCTGTAATCTCTAGTACATGCCTTCCATCGTCGTATTGCTGGGTTTTCTCTTCGTTTTGCTGCCTGTTTCGTAGATTCTATGGTTCCTTGCGTCCGCCTTTATATCCTTCCTCTCGCGTTCCCTTTACCATTCGACCGCAAAGAACCCTTTCGTATTCAGTTTCTGAGTCTCTTTTCTTCTCTTGACGTTCTTCATCGACTTCCATGATTAAAAACGAATATAATCTTTGGCTAAACTCTCTCGGTGATTACAGGTTTCGTTTGCATGTGCTAATTCCGTCATGCTATCCTTCTCCACCTTTATCTACTTCTGCCTGCCTGTGTGTGTGTCTGCCTGTGTGTCTGGCTGTGTGTGTGTCTATCTGTGTGTATGTCTGTCTGTGTGTCTGTCCGTTTGCCTGTCTGTCTGTCTGTCTGTCTGTCTGTCTGTCTGTCTGTCTGTCTGTCTGTCTGTCTGTCTGTCTGTCTGTCTGTCTGTCTGTCTGTCTGTCTGGCATTAGCGCGAATCGTTACATCGTCCTCTTTCTAAGGAACAAGAACACTAAATCGACAGTCAAGTCCTTACTGCAGTCTGATTAACCTAGTTTGTCTATTTTCTCCTTCTCCTATTCCACCTCTCTCTCCCCTCGCTTCTCCTCCCTCTGCTTCCCCCCCCCCCTATTTCCCCCGTCGTCCCTCTTCTATGCCCGGGCATTTCGAAGGCGGCCGGGCGCAATCATTCTGTCTGTTCGTCTTTTCATTACGATTTCCACTGAGACAAATTCCTCCTCCTTCTCTTCTTCTTCCTCGTCCTTCTTCTACTCATCCTTCTCTTGGAAATGTCTCCCTCGTGACAGATCGCCTTCCCTAATGCGCGGTCTTAATTTAGACAAATGTCGCGAATTAAATATGCTGATATACAGATATACTGTATTCTCAATTGTTTCGTGTCCTAGCATTACTTGTACGTGAATAAGCTGGTGCACTGCGCCAAGCTTTCGGGCAGCGCTATAGAAATTTCGTGTTTACTTACTTACTTACGACATGCCACCCTAATCAGCTCATTCAGCTCATGATCTTACTCGTATTATTATTATTATTATTATTATTATTATTATTATTATTATTATTATTATTATTATTATTATTATTATTATTATTATTATTATTACTACTACTACTACTACTACTACTACTACTACTACTACTACTACTACTACTACTACTACTACTACTACTACTACTGCTGCTGCTACTACTAAAGCACCGTGAAAACAGGACATTGCTTATTTGTTTATTGTGTTCTCGTCAATTTAAACTGAGCGTAAACGCAGAAATGGACGTGGGTTGGATCAATCCATAGGGTTATGTCAGACATTTCCATGCTTATGAAGGGTTGGGTTGGGAGTCAGAAAGTAAGTTATGATGTAAGAAATTGTAATGTATTACGGTGGACTGGGTCGGGTCAAGTAACCCTCTTGCTTTCGTGGGTTGGGTTGGGTCTGAATGATGATAGGTTGGGTTGGGTTTTTAAAATAGACGCATGTCCATGTCTGCGTAGACGTTGCAAACAGGCGCCGATTTGTAAGACTGAATAGAAAACAATTTGATTAAGACTTTGTCCAAAGATCTTTATCTTCATCACGATCCCCTAGCAATGAGGAAGCTTTGATTCACTCTACCCCAGGCAATGCGCAACCGTAAAGATCGCAGCATAGAGTCAAAGAGTTAGCATCTTCAATCTTTCATGGCATTGGTCGAACGAGGGAGATTGTCGGCCTTTCCGTTCCCACCTTTCCTTCCACCAGGTAAACAACCAATACACATACTTACAGTGTGCTCGCAGCTGAGTCGATTTTTTGAACCCCTCGGGTATAAAATCCGGAAAGTTTCTGGTGTTTCGACACAGGACACGGTCAACCGGCAGTCCGTCCAACCGCACTGACCATCGTCAAATTACGAATTTACGACTGATCCCAAAATCCGAGATATCTTGCAAGAGAATCAACAACCTTCTCAATGCTCCCCTAATTCTAGTCAGGCATATATGCAGTATGTAACTATGTATTGTATAGGCATATAGTCATGGACATGGGCTGGAACCCACCCATGCGATGAGTTGGGTTGGGTCAGACATTTCCATGTTTAAGGTTGGTTGGGTATAGGGTCAGAAAAGTCATGGGTTTTAAGAGAATGTACGTTGTATTACGGTGGGTTGGGTCATGACGAGTTGGGTTGAATTGGGTTTTAAAAAATGGACCCATGTCTATATCTTATATATAACATATATATATAACATATATATATATATATATAGTGTTCTGCTGGCGATATATCAGCCTCATAAAAGCCCTCTAATCTAGTTCAATAAAGAGGCGCTTACGAAACGCAATACCTGAGTCACACAGCACCGCTGATGTCTTCTGGTTCTCCTCCGATCGACGCCGGCGAATGGACGGGGCTCGAAAGCCCCCCGGCGCCAAAGCATCAAGTCCCGTCGAGCCAGAGCGATGACTGTTGCAGAGATGAAGACGACGACGACAGCTGCTGCTGCTGCAGCTGCTGATGATGATGATGCAGAGCTAGCGCATATGACGCAATAGGCGCTACGATGACCTGTGCGTGTGTGTATGGCAGACGACGTGCGCTACCTTAACTGGCCGGCGGGCGTTTGCTGGCTCGCTCTGTCCAGTTGCTGTTGCTGTTGTTGTTGTTGTTGCAGAGGCTGCTTCGTCCAAGACGACGATTATCATCTCAGCTCTTGCTGTCGTGCATACTTCGTTCCACCTTCCCTTAGGTCATCGTCGTCGTCATCATCATCGTTATTATCATCATCGTCATCATCGTCATCATCGTCATCGTTGTCATCGTCATCATCGTCGTCATCATCATCGTTATTATCATCATCATCATCATCGTCATCGTCGTCATCGTCGTCATCGTCGTCATCGTCGTCATCGTCGTCATCGTCGTCATCGTCGTTATTTCGATTGGACATCACTTACGACATATAGAGACGTCATTAAGCATGCTTGATTCTAGAAGCTTCGATGGATGTACTGTAATGTTCGTAATCACTTACGTGTATTCGTAGTACTGTAGTTTCATGATTTATAGCGTTATACAAATAGCAAGTGAACAGAACCAGACTGGGTTGGTGCACGTGCATAGCAAGCGCTTGAGTTTGACGAAGAATGACGTTTCGAAATTTTCAAATTTTTAAAAAATTTTTATTGGTGAATATGACGTTGAGGTCCATCAAGCGTCAAAAATGGTGATGACCTTTTTTACGCGTCAAGTGCGATTAAGTGCAAATGAAACCCGCTATCACATATCATATCATATCAATACATAAGAGGGAAAATGGCGTGGAAACGCCGTTCCCGTACGTTCCCACTGAAGAGGCATTGGATAGAACCACAAAGCAAATAAATAAAAGCGCAACATGTTTAATGTGCTATGTACCTTTTCAGGTATAAAAGGTTAGCACGTTATGTCTGCAGTCTTTAGTCTACAGTCTTCGATTAAACACTGTAGAATGTAGACTAAAGACTGTAACGACTGTAGACCTAATGAATTTTCGGACACAACTCGTTTCGTTAAATCATTTGCGGATAGAACTAAGTGTCATTCAGACGATTTATAATTCCGCTAGTTTAGGCTGATCACGGTGTAGTAGGCGATAGCAGGCATAATGTAAATAACATCTGCGTGAAAGCGCATATAACACGCCTTCGTTCGTTCACTTTAACTGAGAGGAAGTTATAGAATGTTGAATTAACTGCACAGTCGCTGCCAGAGATTTAAAAAGTGTATTCATTTTCTAAGGTATTTTCCGATATCGAACGATATATAGCCATCTCTGAGGCATTCTCTTGCGTCAAACCTAACCGACTTCAAGACACACACATACAGGGCGCGATTTGTAGGGAGACGGGAGGAAGATTTCCCCCGCTGCCCAACTGCATCCCCCCTACTGCTACATCCCCCTACCACTACATCCCCCACTGCTATACATTTCCCAACAACTACATTTCCCAAGCTCGACGTATTCTCCCCACTGCTCCAGGTCACAAATCGCCCCTGCACACACACACGCACACACACACACACACCATCTTCACCTTGGATTGAAACAACTGTGTCGACCAATCATTGCTGCTGGCCGAACTACGGTCCTGTTTCTCTGTCTATGTCAACATCAGCAAAGAAGCAAGCAAGAAGACTTCCTCGCACCGTCCCCATGCAGTGTCCAAGCATCTACTCAACCGACGAAACGGGCGTTGCACCCGCCGCCAGAAGCACCGCCACCGCCGAATGTCGCGCCGCCGTGTTGAACGCAACAGCCAAAGCGTTCGATAAACATGCAGCTACTACTAAGAATCAGACGTGTATCTAAGGTAGCTGTGGTCGGTCTCCGGCTGTTTTCCAGTTTTGACGCGGATGGAAAAGGATTCGGCGTGAGTGCGGGAATAAAAACGGTACCACAGGTCACACACACACACACACACACACACACACACACACACACACACACACACACACACACACACACACACACCTGGGCCTCCGGTTCTTGCATGTGCTGCTTATTGCGCCTCTTTGAAGCCGTATCATTTTCAGGTAAGCGTGTATCTGTTACGAAGCAATGCGCAATTTGCGATGCGGGAACGTGATATCGATGTCAAATAAGAAATCTTTTGTAGCGCCACCGTTTAATTAAATGAACTTGGCAGAGAGCGACGGTGGTTTGAAGGCGAAATATTTTTTTCTGAATCTCGTCCACTGAACTTTTTTGTAAAAGTGGTATTATAAGCTAGGAACTGGAGCTGGTAGATAGTAGGCCTACTCGTTATCATCATCATCGTCGTCGTCATCATCATCGTCACCATCATCTCGGCTCGCTGCCAGATAATTGCGACAGTTAGATAGGCCGTGGTAGGCCTACAAAAAACTTATAACTGAGCACTCACTTCTAGACGGACATGCTCTTTCTTAATGCTCATTAACTACAGTACATTAAGTGGAATAATGGTATTATTTTACATGGCAATATCTAAAGATGAATTACAACCAGAAATGTCATTTGATAACACTAAAAACTAACAATGGTCAATTGTCTTTCCGCAAAAATTACAATGAAGACATTTATCTACAAGATGTTAAACTTTTGCGACAGTTTCCTTTCACCTCGTGGAAAAAATGGAAACATAGAATCACCTCCCCTATAGTAAACGCTCATTCCAATGTGCGTTAACTTCCAACGATTCGCTATAATTATGACGCAAGAGGGAAATCAGAAGTTTTTTTGGCATAGCCGACCCCAACTACCACCTCTACCAGTCACAGCCTACAGCCCTACATAGACGACAATTGAAAATAGCCAGATTTGCTCTCTTCGCGTCTAAGGTCAACTCGAACCTGTACAGTAAACTTCGTGTTCTGGAAAGATCGATGTCTAAATTAATTTATCGCGCACAGTTTGCAGCCCTGGCAACGAGACGTCATATGAGTCTTTTGCATGCACCAAGACGCTGCCTAGTTACGGTTGCGATGGAAACTGCCGGAGCCGGCGGCCGTCGACGTCGAACGTACAGTGTCGACGCACTCGTTATTCTCGATTCGAAAGTGTCGACGAATAAGTGCAATTTGGCGAATTGATTGAGCAGAAGCATCGCTATAAGATCGCAATCGTTAATGTAGATATGATTGTTGTTGTTAACTGGCTGGGCGCCGCACGTAACTGGCCTGAGAGAGAGAGAGAGAGAAAGAGAGAGAGACAGACAGACAGACAGAGACAGGCAGGCATAAAAAAGAGATGGAGAGAGACACACAGAGACAGACACACAGGCAGAAACACGGGAACACAGAGACAGACAGACAAAAACAGAGACAGAGACAGAAAGACATAGATAGAGGCGGAGAGAGTATGTTTAGGAAATTGAGAAATCAATACCTACGTCATTGAGTGGGCCTAATGATGATGAAGCAATGATTAATTTCTGTAAAGCGCTGGGAAAAGGTCACATAAATAGACCGGAAAAGGTCATATAGATAGACCGGAAAAGGTCGCATAAATGGACCGAAAAAGGTCACATAAATAGACCGGAAGTTGTATGAAGGTCATCTGGTGTTCAATGCGTTTTATCGTCGCTAGATGACGTCACGTTACTACCTCCAGAAAGACGCCATCAATAGATTATTTTACTTTTAAGGAACGGCCTTACACTGCAAAAGCGCCTTTCCTGTCCTCATCTTCTTAAGCTATGGCGCTACAGAAGTTACCCCGCGCAAATTTCTGCTTGACTACAGTTTCGACGGCCAGAAAAACGTCTTCGAGATTTTGAGGCGATAATTATAAAGGACTCTTCCTTCCCGAAAAGAAAAACCCGTAGCGGACCATTGCATTAGGTCGCCTAAAACTGCGGATTATCCTGCAACCAGACCTGAGCCCGATTGGTCCATATTAAACATTTAAACATGTTTTCCCGTCGCCGCCGCCGCCGCCGTCTGACCATTACCTAATTAAACTGATACATGATATCCGGATAGCGTTGCCTGCCATCGCCGTATCCGTTCTATTGCGTTAGATTCCTCCGTTGATTCCCATCGGAGTAAACAGTCGTTATTTGCCTTCGAGTGACGCGTCCACCAAAGTGGGGATGGGACGGGGTGGAAGGAGGTCGCTGGGGGACTTGACCCGGGCCAGAAAACTCTCGGCGTCAACACAGACCAACCCAGAAATAGCACGCCGGCGAAGTCGACCTTCGAATCAAAGCGTATCGATTCGACGACATGACGATGCGTGACGATTGATCGGCGCCAGTTTCTTCTCTTTCTCCGTTATCCACTCCCCCCCCCCCAATCCCTCAATCCCTCGATGTCGCTGCAGTGACTGCAGTTCACGAGTTGCTCTCGCAAGCACGGAAAAACAGATGTTTACCCGGGATAATAATATTACGATACAGCATTAACCCCTTAACTAGGGATCCCGGATATATCTGTCAATTTTACATTGAGTTACAGTTAAATACACGGTTAAAGGGTTAACGGACGCCTCTAAACCTTAAATGCGTCGAATAGTCATTGCTATAGCCATCGAGTTGACTTATTATTATTATTATTATTATTATTATTATTATTATTATTATTATTATTATTATTTTCGACTGTAAAAACGGTATTAGGCCTATAGTAAATTCTGAATAAAGTCCATCGTTCGGAAAAAATATGCGAATAATGCTTAATGCTGACAACATGCTTATGACTTCTGTTGTTGTTTTGCTGTTGTTGTTTTTTTTAATTGGCCTCAATTACTTCCGTTTCTGTAGTTTATCCAGCGTCAGCTGGAACTCGGAAAAGTAAAAGGGAATAACGAAACTGAAGTCATTTCAGTGTAAATAACAACAGCAGAACTCAACTTGGTAATAATGCCAGGATAGATAAACTGCAAATATTTATTGGACCACAGCATGAATTGCAGACAAGTAGTTGCTAGTAATTTGTCGTAAATAAGACAATAAAGTTGGTAAAATAAAGTGAGTTATAAGGGACGCAGAGGGTTAACTCTTACCTGCGCCCTAATAATAATAATAATAATAATAATAATAATAATAATAATAATAATAATAAATAATAATAATAATAATAATAATAATAATAATAATAATAATAATAATAATAATAATAATAATAATAATAATAATAATAATAATAATAATAATAATAATAATAATAATAATAATAATAATAATAATAATAATAATAATAATAATGTGAGTTAAAGTGGTTTAAAAGGCTAAGTAATCCTGAGTGAAAACCACTGTAGTAGGCCTATCTCTCAACATTTCCGAGATAGCATTTACTGTTTCAACTGTCACTTCCACATCGTCCAAACTGTTCCATTTGTCCACAACCCTTGCACTAGAACATTTTTCTCTCTTGGTCTCACCCTCTCCTTAAATAATGTGCATTTGTGGCCTCTTGTGCTGCTATAGTTTGCCATTGTAAAGAATCGATCGTATCTACTTTCTTAGTCATTATTTTGTATGTTCTATCAAATGTATGCCTGTCTCTGTTTTTGTCTCTATCTCTGTCTCTGTCTCTGTCTCTGTCTCTATCTGTCTGTCTGTCTGTCTCTGTCTGTCTGTCTGTTTGTTTGTCTGTCTGTCTGTCTGTCTGTCTGTCTGTCTGTCTGTCTGTCTGTCTGTCTGTCTGTCTGTCTGTCTCTCTCTCTCTCTCTCTCTCTCTCTCTCTCCTTTCCTTTCTATTATAATAGTATCAATCCACAACATTGAAGTCTTTTGTCGTAACTTAAATTATGGCATCCATTGACCATCTTTGTTGCTCGTCTTTGCACTACTTCTAAAAGCTCTCTATATTTTTCAAGAATGGATTGCATGCCTGAACACAGTGTTCTAGAATCTAGACGAGACCTTGCTGATGACTTATATAGTTTTACGATTAATTGTCCTTTTGTCTCGACTCACTATTGTTTTTTCATCGTTTCCAACATTCGATCTCATAATATAATAGGAAGCAACAGCACGACTTTACAGGTCAGAGAATACGTTTTAAGAATGCGCTTATTCTTGGAAAGCGTTTCTTTTCTCGTTCACTCTTTTTCATAGAAAACTTGAAAATATCATGACGGATAAAAGGCGAAAGCTGTCGTTCTCGGACGTCCCCAGAGTTCGCTCGTATTCCGTCAGCGATCCAGTTCATCGTGGAGTGGGTGACGGTCTCTCCCAGAACCAGCGCATGGCCGCCGATCTCAGACTGGATAGCAGTTCGGACTCCTCTACAAGATCCGTCGTCCGACGCTCCAGCGAATTGGCCTTTTTACCACTACGGTCGTCGAACGTGAGTGGTGCCGACTCACTGGTCAGGAGAAACTCAGAGTCGCGAACGGCTTGCGGCCTATCGCCAACCACCGGAGGCTCGGCGCCTCGTGGAGTCTCCTCGCCGCTGGAGACGACGACGACCGTCGATAATTACATAGCGTCGATCGTAGCGTTTTATTCAAACGGAGCTCTTGTCAATCCGTTAAGTCCGCCTCCTAAAGGTTCGAACGAATACGAAAGAGTTCTAGAAGAACTGAGGAACAAGAAGAAAAGCTAAATTCACGTTATTGACATGGGCGTCCGGAGGTTGGTGCAATGGGGTGCAATTGAACCCTCCACCCCATGGAAAAATTGTGGAGTTATGAAAAAAGTAAAATTACTTGTTTCTTTCGTCACAAACCTTGCTTTGCACCCCCTGGGAAATGCTTTCATTTCTTTCGTCACAAGACCCTGTTTTGCACCCCCCGTGGAAAAATTTCTGCGGACGCCCATGGTTATTGACAGATCAGTAAAATGACAGTAAGGACAGCTACTGTAGCCCATACATTGGACCACTCGTAGGCCTACCGTCCTACGTGTGACTGTTCAGAATGTGTGACATTAAAACGAAACTGACTTTACAACGAAGATGAACAAAATGTCCTTAAATTTCGTTTCAAATAGTGATTACCGATTTTTAAACATTATGCTAGATTAAAAGGACTTCTAATTGGCGGATATTGATTGCTAAACAAGGTCATCACTACTTCTTTGTGTTTTTTCGCATCTTTAGCGTCCTAAAATCATAATAAAGAAAGAAAGAAATGTGGATGACCTACAGAATTTTTATGAGCATTTACATCAGTAGGCAAAATTTAATTTATCTCTTACCTGAAGACGTTTTATACCCGAAATTTTAAGAAAGAAATGCGGCACGTTAACACACTGTGACTATGTAATATAATATATTTTGAATTCAATGTTATAGTTTAGATTATAATTAAGAGTAATTGCCACTGATGCCAAGTAAATAAGTAAGCTACTTGGGGGCTGTCCATTAATTATGTCAACAATTTTTGGGCAATTTTTGACAATCTCCCCTTCTTGACAACTGTCAACTTTCAGTGGCCACCCTATAATTATGTCAAAAACTTTTGACCCCCCCCCCCCACTAAGACCAGTGACGGGTATCCTAAAAAGTTTAGAAGGTTATTATTTTTGCAGCGATGAGACCTTTTCCCATTTCTTTTATCGTGTGTCATAATGTGGTGATGATGACCTTGTTTTTTGGCTTGTCGTGTTTTTAGATTGTAATAAATAGTATTAAATGAAATTTCCTATTTTTAATCATTTGTAAAAAATGAAATTGTTGACATCAACTTCTCTTGATCCCCCTCCCCCTGTCAACAACCGTCAAACTTTTCAAACCCCACCCCCTAATTTGTTGACGTAATTAATGGACAGCCCCTTGACGTTTATTCGTGTAAAAATATTTACCCCAATTTTTGCGGGTAGGTCTTACCCCTATTTTGTGGGGCCCCTGGAGATCAAAGATCCAGGGCCGCTTTTATGCATGTGCAGGCAGTGCACGTGCTTATAAGCGACTCTGGATCATTGATCTCCTTTACAGCTATATATCGATTTCGCATTTCATGTATCATATTTATATAGATCTAGGCCTACTAACGATCGAGCGATTCATTTGTTGACAGCAAAAAATAGTCAGCAATTAAATAAAATCTCTTTATATATATATATATATATATATATATATATATATATATATATATATACATACATACATAAATACATACATATATGCCGCTTTCGAGTAGTACGGCAGTAGGCCTAGCAGCTTATTCTTAGACGTTTGATCTAAATAGACTAAATTTGAAATAACTATAACCAAAAGGTGAGGTCAGTCAGGCAGGCTCATTTTATCCAAACGATCTCATGGTTCTGGCTATAAAGAATGTGGTTTTCAAGAAATAATATATCGAGAATAACGCTAAAACACTGATTTGTGGTCTTTCCAGTTATTCAAATGTTGAAGAAATTCACAATAAATTGTATTACATTAGTAAGAGGAAATAATCTTGAAATCAACAAATTTAAAATGTTCATCCTCAAAATGAGCTAATAGGAAATAATCTTGAAATCAACAAATTAAAATGTTCATCAAAAATGAGCTATATAACGTGTGTACATACTCCTGACCGATTAACGATTTCTGACGTCACTTCCTTTCGGCGATCGTTGTTTTAACATTTTATCCGTCGGAAATTCAAATAAATAGATAAATCGCGCAATGGCGACGGACAAAGGCCGAGAAAGTCTCTTCAAGAACAAAGGAAAAGACCAAGACGTAATCTAAACGACTCAAATTCGATTTTCTGACGCGTTTTTTATCGCTATACATGTGCCGAATGGACACCTACGCTGGCCCCATGTTGGATAATGGCCGATGGAGAGATGCGTAATTGCTGTACGTTTATATAGCGCCTTTTTCGTTTAAGTTTGATCGCAGATTACGAATCGGAATCACTGGCGGGATGTTGACGTGCGTTTTTTTCTCATCACGAGATGTTGATGTTGTGGATCGTTCGGCCTGAACTGCACGCTGGTCGGCTTTATTGGATTCACTTTCACTATCTCTTGTAGTTGTGATTATTGTTATTATGATCTTCCAGTCTACAGTCTAGTGCCCCAAATTCACAGGACATTTCTAACAAGAAATTCATTTGAGTGTTGTTTTTTAAAAGCTTCTGACGTTTTTCTGATATGGAGAAAGCGTTTATTACTACTTTGTTAGGTAAATTCGAATTAAATGACGGTTATTTAGTGGCTGTTGAACAACTTTCCCAGAATCTTGACTATTTAAACTTGCGATGTTGTCACCTCAGTTGATTGATGATAATCAGCCAATCAGTCAACTTTTATTTTGCTGCTGTCTTAATGCCTGGTGCATTGAACTGTGGTGACTCTAATCCAGGCTGAATTAGAGTTGGGCTGACTAAATGGCTATGACTAAACAGCTGCCTTCTAATCTGAGTAAGCCAACAAATTTACAACAAGCACATTCTCAAAAATCAGAAGTACATTTGTATGTAAATTAAAATTAACTTTTAATATCTTTAAATGGAGTTGTTTCTTGGAATGTCCTGTGGAATTTGTGGAACTAAGTGGGACAATTCTTCCAGGTTTTTGTTATATGTCACCCAATGACAGTATCAACCAGCCATATATAAATGATAACTTATTTAACTGTTATTCATTAGGTGGTTTACAGTTTCTGTTACTTATTTTAATGTTGATATCACATTTGCAGGTATTGAATTGGATTTGGTTATATTGATGAATTTAGTTGTGTAGATTCAGTTCTAAAATTCAGGAATGATGATTGCAGTATAGTCTTGCCAAGTGATGTGTTGTCACTTCACTCTGTGTTTAACCTTTCTTATTTGTCTCAAGAATATTCATCAATTTTACATTACGTTACAACTAAATGCATGGTTAACCCCTTTAGCGTGTAATAAAATTTTCCAAGACGTTACCAATATGTGTAATTAATTTTGGGGGAAAGCGTTCATTTGAACTGTGAACATGTACTTTTTAAACTTACTATATTTCAGTCTATATAGAAGCTACAAGGATGTGGTTTGCATCATTGTTTAGCATTTTTATTGTACTTACCATCCATCCGTGCCAAAAAAGAAAATTTGGGGGTTTGGCCCACTCTACAGGCCAAAATATGACCCCCTGCCAAAAATTTTCTTCTAAGGTCAATAAAAAAAAAATTTTCAGTGGTGACCCCCCTAGGTTCAGCAGTACAGTTGTAGGTGGGTGTCTTTGGAACAGATCAGTTCAAAAATTATGTAGATCGGTCCCATGGTAGATAATCAAAGACAGGAAAACTAGCAGCTCATCCATACCCACGTCCTCCCATTTGAGCAACCTTGAGTGCCTGGCCAAGGTTACTTGCTGCAATTGTGCTGCCCTCCTGTTAGTTTCCAACAGCATTACCCCAAGTATTTCCGTGGTAAAAAATAACTTGAAGTAATCCATGGGGGATTTGGTGGGAGGAATGTCGACCGTCATACCTGACTCCCCAGTGAACGCCACGCAGGTTGGTTCCACCGATGCTCTATTGTCCCATTGGAACTCCTGCCTCACCTCGTACCCCTCCGTCTCGTCGCTGTCCCCGGAACTTTCGTCTTCCGAGGACCGCTCGTCACCGCTCCACATAACATCATCGTCGGTGTCTTCGAATTCGGAGAGATCATCGTCCGATTCCATGACCATCTCCGCTAACCTCTTTCTCGACGCCATCTTTTCAACAACAACGACCCCCCCCCTCTTCTAGCCTCAACTACGATTCTATTTTTAGGAATAGACTGGCTCCCGGCGCGCCATTGAACGCAGAATATGTCAATAAATGCCTAGATCGCTTTTGACGTGCTCAGCTCGGGGCAAACATATAGATACGGGTCTGTGAAGTTCATGACGAGTTGGACTCGGGGCAAACATATAAGGCGGCGCCATCTTGGACGTGCTGGGCTCGGGGCAAACGCTAAAGAGGTTAAGGGACATTTCTAAAATGTCTTTAATTTCTAAATGATTCTGGATTTCAGCAAATGGCTTGGCGCTTATTGAAAACTTATGGCATATTAAGAATCGCATCTGTTTTCACAATATGCCCAAGTTAAAATCTCGTGTATTGCAGCTGGATTGTCCGCCATTTAAACAATAAGGTTGGCTAAGGTTTCATGTCTGAATATTGCCAGAAAAGCTTCTGTGGCAGACATCCTATCTAATGTTGCAGCAAGACCACAGCATATAATTCAATTTTTGTTTTAATTAGAGAGGTGAAATGTAATCGTTTTATTTTCACATTGTAATTTTACATTTATGTAAGCTGGTGTTCTTCATATTTAGTGCAATGATTATCTGCATAACTTTCATTTGGGGGCAATTTTTTTACAGGCCATGCGGAGGCAGAGGACAGAATTTTCTTTCGAATTGCGAAAGGTATTTTGTTCAATTTTAGTTTCATTGGCAATTAATTTTGCATTGTTCTCATTCATTTGGTTTTATTTTGATTATTTTGATTTTATTAATTGTCAGATGATTTTGAAATTGTAATTGATTTTATGGTAGCTTGTCGTCAGGTATATTCTGATACTTTTGCATTTTGACTGTAATGTCATAAAGAAAATCTTATCCCATATACACTAGAACGAACTCGTTATAACACGTTCTTGGTTATAACGTACCACAATGTATGGTCCCGTGTGATGTGCTGCTACCGTATTGGATGGTATTGGATATAACGTACCTCAGATATTCTGTACTCAATTTTGCAGACCTGCTAAATGCGTTATAAAGAAGTTCTACTGTATATATTTAGATATATATGTTACATAAACAAATGACTAAAGTCCTTTGGTCATAAAGTGCTACACTATCATTACATGCAGTGTATATACATAATTTATTTGGTATATAGGTTGGTTTTAACATGCCGATGTTGAGGATCATTGCTGTTTATCTGCTGCTTGCATTTAAATTTTGCAGAACAAAAGGGAAGAGCATATTCTAAAACGCCGCAACGTCCCGCTCATAGAAAGCACAGACTCGGAGGACAGCGAGAGGCCCGTCACCCAGTCACTCGAAACAATCGTCATAAACGCCGCCAGCGACCAACCTGATGTCCAGCTGAGCGCAGTCCAAGCAGCCAGGTGAGAAGACTGCTTCAACTTGGCTTATTTACTCAAATATTTTAGCACATTCTTGGATATGGATCTAGTAATAGACGTGTAGCACATCATGTTGATATAGACTTTTAAGCGCAGTTATTTCCATTTTATTATTTATGTTCACCTTCTTGCCGTGAGATTTCATTGTTTAGTCAGATCTTATGACCGACATTTGCTTTTATCAGATTTGCTTGTCTGTTCTTAGTATTGGATGCGTGTTTTGCCCTTTTATTTCATATCTGTGCATTATTATTACACGGAACTTGATGCATGTTGAATAATTCACAAAGTGATGAAATGTAAGTGCAGGACAAGTCATTAGTGAACAACTTGCCCTAGGTCTACACGCAGTGGCTCAGGTCAGGTTTGAACCCGCTACCCTCAGGTTGCATGGCAAAAATCATACCACTACTCCTCTGTTATCCCAATACTGTCAGATTCACCCTTTTATTCTCTTATTTTCACTTAATATTTTTGTTATGTATAGATAAGATGTGAAGTCGAAATATATGTTAGCTAACACACAGTTTGTTTTTAACAGAAAGCTGTTGTCCAGTGATCGTAACCCTCCTATAGATGATCTGATCGCATCTGGTATCCTGCCGATCTTGGTTCACTGCCTGACATGTATTGATAAGTTAGTACCAGTAGTTCTTTGCCTCAATGAAGGCTGATGTACCCTCGTATTCAGCTATGCTGGAATGAGATTCTTTCTAAGAATTCGGAATGAAAGATTTTTATAAATTTTGCTAATTAACATATAATGACATGATGAAGCACGTGTTATTGTTTTTTTCTCTCCAATTTTCCAATCTTTTCATAATCTTTAATTTTTTAAGCAGTTAAAGAATTTGGGACAGCGGTATAGTATTCTTAAAGTCTTACTCATTGAACACTTGACTTTAGTTAGAGAAATTTTGATTCTATTGTTAATTAATTAATTTCTTGATTTGAATCAACCGAAGTGACATCGCAAGGTTAAATAGTCAAGATTATGGGAAAGTTGTTCGACATTCACTGAATAGCTGTTTTGATTTTTTGAACTTTTATTATATGGGCTGATTTATGTTTTAAAATGAGTTTGCTAATAGTTTCTGAAGGGAGGTGGGTAATATTTCTGTGTCTTTATTTTTTCTCTTTCCTAGTCCATCTCTACAGTTTGAAGCTGCGTGGGCATTGACGAACATTGCGTCTGGGACCTCGGCTCAGACGCAAGCTGTTGTTCAGGCCGGTCAGTGTGCTTCATGTATTGGAAAGTTGTCGTATACATGTCTATATTCTCCATCATTTTTTGTTGTTATTATTATTATTATTATTATTATTATTATTATTATTATTATTGCATGGTTTTTGGCAAATGTTGTCAGTCACAATGTGAAGATTCGTATGTGTGAAGCAAGTGAGGGGTGAGCAACTTGCCCGAGGTTGTTTGCACAGTGACTAAGGTCAGATTCGGACCCTTTATTCTCTGGTTGAACGGCAAGAATCGGACCGCTACTGCGTTACTTGTCGCATTGCTTTTGAAATAGTGATGGTTATATGTTGATGTGGGCTTTGCAATATTGTTTTAACCGTTAACCTACCAGATACTTTGTAACTATGTGCAATGTAACCAAGTACATTCAGTTCTGGCGGTTTGAGGGTTAACAAATAAATAGATGTGAATTCCAGAATTTCTCTGCTCAAACAAATGCTTTGTGGTGCCCTGGGTGTTTGGAAATCCACCATTTAGAACTGTTTTTGTACAGTCGTAAGGAAGGTTAAATGCAATCCAGGGTTTCATTGTTTGGCTATTTGCCTTCTATGTTAGCCACAAATAATATATTTGTTGGAATTAATTTGTTGTTGATTGTTTTTTGCTACATTCCTTGGTTTCAGTATGTGTGGCATTACTAAGTTTCAAATCTAGCCAGTGGATTGTTGATTTTCATGTCCTTGTACAGTAGACCAATTGCTGGGATTAGAAAGCTGGGTTTTATGTATTGTGGGAACATAATCTCTTTAACTGACATTGCAGGAGCAGTGCCATTGTTTCTTCAACTTCTTACGTCTCCACATCAGAATGTCTGTGAGCAGGCAGTTTGGGCTCTTGGTAATATCATAGGTGAGAGATGTTGCTTCCTCTTACGAACACTTCACTGATATGGAGATTTGTAATTCTGTGTTTTTAGCATTTTTTAATATTCAGAAATTTTCATTTATGTGCATTTGTAATGTCATTTGATGATATTAAAGCAGATGTATCATAAGTTTTTGTTGGATATTTATTGCATCGTTAGCGATTTATTTTCGAGGTAACAAATTGCTGTGTTAAGATATAGTTTGCACTGAGTTTGAGAAGATTTTAAAATATTTTTGTAAAACTTATAAAAAATAATCATAATGAATAAGACTGGTCTTATTCATTATGTAATGAATAAGACTACTGTGGTTTGTCCGCTAGCAAGATTTGCTGTCTTTAGAGGTGAGAAATTGCAGTCTGTTTTCTGTTGCCGAAACGACAGGTGACGGTCCACAGTGTCGCGACTATGTGATCGGCCTGGGTATAGTGAAGCCGCTGGTGTCCTTCATCAATCCGACCGTGCCGCTAACGTTTCTGCGCAACGTCACGTGGGTCATCGTCAATTTATGCCGAAATAAAGATCCTCCTCCTCCCGCTGATATGATTTCCGAAATACTACCTGCGCTTTGTTGTCTGATACATCACGAAGACACTAATGTACGCATGTTGATTCGGTATTGGACCTGACATTGTTGTGCATAGATTACTAACAGGAGAATTGGTATTCGTATTAAGACGTCTACATGTCTCATATGCAGGTGTTTGGGTTTTAAGCTTAAGCTTTTGAATATACCAGTGTGTAACGTTCTTTTTATCATAACATTTTATTAAAAAATTATTTTCTCTTTTTCATTTGACCTGCGCTTATAGATTCTTGTTGATACTGTTTGGGCGCTTTCATATTTGACGGACGGAGGAAACGAACAGATACAAATGGTCATCAATTCAAAAGTGGTTCCGTTTATGGTTCCACTTTTAGCTCATCAAGAGGTTAAAGTTCAGGTATGATACGGTGATTGCATTCAATGAATTCATTATGTGTTTAAACAAATGACTGCAACTTTTCTTAAGCACTGATCATAATTATAATCTTGTTGAAATTCAGACTTGTGTTACTTTCCAAGTTGATTTGTTTAGCTTGGAGTTTAGCTGATTATATGTACATTGTACATGTACTTGTTAAATTATTATGGTTGCAGAGTTCGATTTGATCAAATCAAAAGAGAAAGGAGAGAGAGAAAGGATGACTGTTGATCGAATCTAACTCTGTGTGTGTGTATGTGTGTGTGTGTGTGTGTGTGTGTGTGTGTGTGTGTGTGTGTGTGTATGGGGAGAGCTACCGGTATATAACAAGTATAGTAGAAATTATATATTTATGTCATGGTTTCTAATGTTATTGATGTTTAAGACTGCCGCTTTGAGGGCTCTTGGTAACATAGTGACAGGTACTGATGATCAGACGCAGGCTGTTCTTAACTGTGGCGCTCTCGTGTATTTTCAAGCTCTTCTGTCACATCATAAAGCAAAGATTAACAAGGTCGATTGATATTTGAATTATTTTAGAATTTGTTTCAAAATTTTCAATAAAATTTGGCAATATTTCGCTGAAGATTCTTGTAATCATCGATTATGATTAGTGATGTAGCTTTTCCGGAAAAATATCTTGGGGAAAATTTCCGAGAAATTTTCCGGAAAATTTCCGAGAAATTTTCCGCCAGTATGAAAAATAGATATTACTGTCTTGTGCCAGAAAATATTTTTATATAATACAAAATTGTAGTTTGTTTAAATAAATTTATGCTATATTAAACTCATAACGTTGTTGAAGACAGTAGGGTCTTTAAAAGTTACTACAACTGTTAATTTTTACTGTAGTCACGACTCACATAGTTTTATTGTAAATTCAAGAACATTGAAACATAAGTGAATGATAAGTCATACTGTCATATGATAAGCATGCTATGATGCTATAATACTGATATTACATTGCACATTATGTTGAGATCAAGCTGTACTGTTCTGAGTGTTCTGTTATTAGCTTAATAGCTTCATATAACAAATAACTGTCAACTAGTTTTTTAAAATTTCAAAATAAACATACAGCTAGTAACTAAAACTTGAGATAATACGTTTACTGTTCAGTGTTTCTCAATCTTAACAATAGCACGGTAGCACCGTCACGGCGTCACCCCCACACACCCGTGTTCATGTGACAGTTCGTTAACAGTTATACAGTAAAATAGTTGTGTACTACACTATAATTATCAGTCCTCCAGAATAATTTCTGCTATTCAATTAAAGTTACATTGAATAAATTTTTTAATTTTTAGATTTTTAGGAAATTTTCTGGAAAAATACGTCGGAAATTTTCCGCAATTTTCCGGAAAATTAAGAAATTTTCCGGGAAATTTTTCCACCTCACATCACTAATTATGATTATGATTACAAGTTTATGACTTTGATTACGATTATGGTGTTACTGGCTGTCGTATTCAATCTTGTTTTGAAATTAATTCAACTCCTTGGTGGTTTCATTTTTGCTTTGTCATGGTTTTTGTAGGAAGCTGTATGGTTTCTGTCAAATATAACTGCTGGAAATCAATTACAAGTACAGGCTGTTATTGAGGCTGGCTTGGTTCCTCTTATAATACACCATCTCGATAAGGTTTGTTAGAAGTACTCAGCTGCTTTTTGCCGCCTTACTTACTTACTTTGTAAGCTTTAAACCAGCACTTTGCTAAATACTTTTAAGTAGTTGCATGTAAATGAGAGAGTATTGTATTAGGTGTCTAAATTTTTAACTTTAGAATGAATTGTGTGCTGAAGAATGTTTTATGATTAAGCCCTTTGGTGACAATTGAATAGACCTGTTACCTGCAAGTGCAGAAGTTTGTTGCATTAATCAATGTAGATGTGTTTGTGGTTTTGACAGAGTGATTTTCAGACTCAAAAAGAGGCTGCCTGGGCAATCAGCAATCTTACTATCAGCGGCCGAAAGGAACAGGTTGGTTATTACTTTTGACTCTAGAAAACACTGGCTTCTTGATTTTTAAAAATTTCTGGTGCATTAGAAGCGTTGCCTGTTTACTCCGGACTAGTGGTTACTGCTGGTGGTGCAGTGGAGTAATGGTGGGATTCTTTCTTGCCATGCACTCAGAGAGTAGTGGGTTTGAGTCTGGCCCTAGCCTTTGTAAAGCTACATTGGGCAAGTTGTTCACCCCTATTAATCTGCGAGGAAAGCAACGAGAAACCGCCTCGCTGTCTCATCTCCAGGTGACAGGCGCCAGTTGGACCCATCTAGGCGCAGAGGACATCATCATCATCATCATCATTACTGCAACTAGGCATGTTGTATGGTTTAGTTTTGTTTCATATGTGTATTTCTTGTACTTCATTCGAGAAATTATTGCATGTGAGTTTATTAGATTTGACAGCATTTTGCCATTGTACTGATATTGGATTTCGATTCTGTCATTTGATGACTTGCTTTCGGGTACTTTGTAAATAGGGGTCTGGCCATTTCATTATACTTATACTTCATTCTTCAGACGTACCAATCGTTCTGAATTTTCGAAAGATCTGTTCCTACACATTTTTGTGACGGGATATTTGACGGCCATGGTTTTAATGGTTTTAGGTAGCGTACGTTGTCAGCCAAGGTGTCATAACTCCACTGTGTAATCTCTTGTCCGTGAAAGACACACAGGTGATACAAGTTGTCCTCGATGGTCTAAATAACGTTCTGAAGATGGCTGATGATGAGGTCGACACCATTTGTACGTTAATCGAAGAATGTGGAGGTACAGAAACTAAATCAATTTTGGTGTCAAATCGTTTTGATGCACAGAAATATTGCTAATTGCGTTACATTGCAGATAGATGTATAAAAATCTGATGCTAGTGAACTGACTTAATCTTTACATTCCTGTCATTTTTGTATTTTCATTTCTCATAGTGACAGTGATGAAGTTTTTAAAACTAGATGCTACCTTGCTCTCGCGCTTGCTTATGCTTACTTACAGTTTTCTTGCATGTATGAATTGCATACCTGTCACCTGATGTGACTTCACTATTGTCATGCCCTAACTGCATTTTTTTCTGTGGTTCATAATAACAGTGACACTTTGTATCTGTCTGTGTTGCATTTTTAGTTTTTTTGTGCAAAGTCATGTTAGAATGAATTTTTGCTGCAGGTCCATAGTTGGTTGTATTCTATGTTGATTTTCTTGTTTTTGTAGGTCTGGATAAGCTTGAAGCACTGCAGAACCACGAAAATGAGGACATTTATAAACTTGCGTATGAAATCATTGATTCTTACTTTGGCGGGGTGAGTGTGATGTTCTTATCTAGAAAAACTGTTAATATTTTCAAAGGCTATTAAATTTGTGAAACTTTTTGCATTTATAATTGTGTCAAAGCGTTTGTTTGCCTGAATGATGAAAACTAAAGGGAGGAGATTGAGTGCACTAAAGAAATTGCTTCTTGTCATGACTTTGGAAGAAATAGCAATGGATGGATGGATACCTAAGGCTGTGAATTGGTTGAAAGGAAGAGGAGGAGGATGATGATGATGATGATGATGATGATGTGGTGGTGGTGGTGGTGGTGGTGGTGGTGAATTTTAGAGCAGTAATAAAAACATCCTAATCACACAACTTGGCATACATGCTCGAAAATTTTATGCTTAGCACTTTTGTTCTGTTTGACTCTACACCAATTAATGTTCAATAAATTGAAATTATTTTATGCATATAAAATTTTCAGAGTGATGAAGAAGACTTAGGTATTGCACCAACACAGACTGAAGAAGGATTTACTTTCGATGCCAACAACTCTCAGATGCCCACAGATAATAACTTTGCACTTTAACTGCTGCCTCGATATGTACGTAAACTTGTTGATATGAACACTGTAATTTTACAATAGTCTTTGTAAGCTAAAAATAAATTTAGAGCTGTAAAGTTTGTTCTTTCTGATCTGTTATTCTGGACCTTTTTTGTGTAATTGGCAACCGATTGTTAAGTCTGTCATTTGTGCATGTCAATGGCATGTGCTTGGCAGCTACATGTCATTTTTTTACTGGAATGCACTTGTATTGTGGCTGATTTTTTCTTCTGAACACTGTAAATTATTAGGTGCCTAGGTTCCCAATTCTGTGATTTGATTTCATTTGTTTGCCAGGTTTTGGTTTAGTTGCCAGCACACATACACACATCTTGGTATGAACTTGTTTTTGGCTTAGACATGAAATTTGTTGATTTGCTTTTCACTGATCCATCTTGCTGACTGTATTGTTTTGCGTGAGGCTTTGAATTTGCAGTGAAAAATTGTTACAGAGCTGTTGCTTCTCGAAAACAATTCATTCTTTACTTTCTTTTATTCAGTACTACTACTACTGTATTATTTTACTTTGGCGCTTGTAGGAGGCCAATTTTTAGTTTGCTATTGCTAGGCCGTTGTGATGAGACGTTTAGTCTGTCAAATTTTTTTATTTATTGTACATTTTATTTTACAAGCCTAGTAATGTACTGGCGTGAATTTGTATATCAATTAGCATAGGCTAGCAGCTGCTTGCTTTGTTGATGAATTCATTGATTACCAGAGTGACCATTCTTCTCACCTAGTTACGTCACAGCTTTTGGAATGTTTGGCTTTTTTCAATTGCCTTTTGTGTACATTTTCAAATCGCAAATGTATTTGTCCGCTGTTGAAGAAAGGTAGGTAATTTTTGTCTATGAAAAAGCTTTAGTGGATATTGTGGAAAATGTGCAGGTGAAACTGGCTTGTATGGTTTTAAAATGGTTTGGCATATTTAATGTTAAATTATCTGCAAACACTTAATTTGGTACGCAATAGCCTTTGCATTTTGGTTGGCTAGAATATATCCTAGATTCTTCCATTTATTGTAACTAAGAATCCTCCCTGTTTAATTTGCTTTATCTGTTGGCTGTCATTTTGTTTTTATTGATGTAAAATAGACATATGACTGCTAATTAATCAGTCACAAGATAACCAATTTTAATTAAATTCTCTGGATGCTGTTTCTTAACATTTTGAATATCATAAAATTTATTTATTGTTTCAAAGTGTTGTGATCATAAAAGGACCTTTGGTTATGACATTTATTACTGTTGCCAAGTGGGGTCATTTTTGTGCTAACAATATTTATTTATGAATAAAATCAAATTAGAAAGTAACAGAATTTTACAGATGAATTGGATATTGTTTTCTTTATTCGCCTCATCAATTTTTCAATATTGGTTTGTTGTATTCTTAAACTGACCTTTAAATTTTCATCTATTTTGCTAAACAATGTATAAATCTCGACACATCAAAATTGGCATTGACCAGTTATTGCACTAAATTAAACGAGTGCCAATATGTGTTACAGGAAGTCATCAAATTAGATATATGCAGTACATTGTAGTTGCTTGTGAGCAGAATGAGTGAAATTTAATCATATTAGAGTAATTCTTGTTCATAAAACATTTGACAGTGTTCTGCCTTCAAAAACTTTACTTACTTTGCCCAAATTGCATGACAATACTTTAGAGATACAGTAGCTTTATTTTCTGTTTTGAATGGTCTGGGTGTGACATCATAACGAGGTCAAATCACTTGCTAGTAATGGCATAGGTAAATTAACAAGTTGTTAGTCAGTGGTAATTTTTTGCATAACTAGATCATAATCATCATCTGGCTCTGTGGGTGCTGTACCCGTAGGTGTCGACAGCCTGGTTCACAATTTGCCTCCATTTTTCTCGGTCCTGTGTTGCTCTGGTTAGGATGTGTAGTTCTGCATTCCACAATCCATGATCTAATTCAACCACTCTCTTCTTGTTCTACCTCTTTGATTTTCTCTATCCACTGTTCCTAGCATGATTTCTTCATCACTCTGTTGTCTTACATCCTGTGTATGTGTCCAAAGTTCATTTTTCTCTGTATCAATGTTTGCTTGATGCTTCTTTTGCATGCACATGTGGCCATATGGAAAATTCACATCTTATGATTTTTCAGTTACAGTAGTGCAGTTGTCTGAAATTTATCATATTTCAGAGATTTAATTCTTTTAAACTATCATTACTTAATTAACCAGACTCAAGAGTTGCAGGTGATAATGACACTGGAGAAAAAATGAGACTGCAAATCTTTGCAAAAGATGTGGGTAGACATGCCTACATGTAGTTCCCTATTCAAGAGTATTTTCTTAAAATAATGTTTAGTTTATTGACAAACACAGTTGTTGTTCCTTAAATTAATGCCTTCTCAAATGATGTAATCTTTTACAAGATTAAAACAAGAACCAAATGACTAAATCATTATTTCAATCTCAACTATGCAAATAACAAGAGGCATTGAATTAATCAAGCACCGTTACAGCTGTGCTTTTAAAACAGAAAACTGGTTTTCAAACAGCAAATATAGGCCTTCTTGACCGAAAAGTTTGATGCAACTTGTTAAAAGTTTCTTTAGCTTGTCATTGGAAGGACAGACTCCTTTAAAATCCTAACTGGTAACATCTGTTCTGAAGACTTGTTGGTGTTTATTCTTCAGGCTTCTTTATGTGCTTGTATAACTTCTGCAAAACAGAATCATATTTAAGTAATGTTATCTATTAACTTTAAAACAGAAAAACTAAATAATTATTCTTGCTGAGAAATTGACATCCATGTTAATACATCTAGAAACTTTGTAAGTAAGTAAGTAAGTAAAATCTCGTGGATTTCTATAGCACCTTGGAAAGCAGCACAACAGTAGCTGCTTATTCTTAGGCGCTCAGCCTCTCTTAAAATAGCTATGGGGAAGGTATGTTATCAGCCAGGCAATAGTCAACGTCACTATTGTACAAATGTTACATGAAAGATATTTAACTGGTAATCAAAATCTTAGGCACATGACTTAAAGGGTAAAATACTATAATTGCTGTGCAAAGTACAGTAATACATTTCACCTAAACCCAATAGTGTTATAGATTAACTCAGGGTAACAAAAATAGTGAAACGTTCACATTGTAGACTAAATATTCCTTACATCCATTACAATTCTGGCGCAATTTAAATGTCCTTTACGCGCACCACTAATGTTCCTATTTACCACTACAGGCAGTTAGCAGTCCGTAACCGAAACATTACATCACCAACACCATCCCCTATCGCTAAACTCGTGGCGCTACAGAAGTTCTATGTCAGGACGTTACTACTGTGCGCACAGTGAGGAAGGTCAACGAAAACTCACTCCTCTGTTGAGGCTCTCGAATATATAATCGGCTCCCTGGTCGAAAATTCGTTCGAAAACAAAGACGCCTCCAACGACCGTCAGGACGAGCGTCGATGTTCGCTTGAAGAGCACATTGTACAACGCCTGGAAAGCCATTTTTTCCCTTCGCTCGGTCACTGTTATCCAGAGGACGATACAGCTTCTCCGGAAGTTAATAGCCCAAATTAAATTATGCCATATAGTTTAGTGTTGCCGCCGGTGGCTTTAACTTTAAGCGAAATCCAAGAGAAGTAATTAAGTTGTAAAAGCTCGTTGAATTATGTAGCGCTTAGGCAGGCAACGGTAGCTATTTCTATTTGTTCTTAGGCGCTTAGTTTTTCTTAAAGTAGCTATAGGAAAAGTGAATGGTCAGTCAGGCAATGGTCGATAAATCCAAATCTCGGACAACTAGGTTATTGAATGCAGATGGTTACATCAGTGGTTTTCACACAGGCTTACTTAGCCTCCTAAACCACTTAAAATCACATTATTAAAGTGATGTGAGGCCAGTGGGGCTAGGTTGCAGGGTTATTAGTGTATCCGATAGGCCTACGTACTGTATTGTTGTCTTTGTTAACACAAAACCGGATTAATTAGTGACTCTGGCTATAGCTGCTTCATACTAAAACCAAGAGCATAGAAATAAGAAGCTGCTGTATAGATTATAGAAGTTCACGAGATTTTACTTACTTGCCTACTTATAGGCATTGGCGGATTTTATTAAAGGCTATAGGGTAGGCTTAAGCCTATAACCACTAATCCCACGGGTGGCACGCATGATGGACGGCACGCGTGCTGGATGGCACCCCCAGACTCCCATGCTAGCCTACCAAAATATTAAACTCTAAATCCGCCTATGAATAAACTGGAAAAGTTGCACTTGAATTTGCATACAGCCTAGGCACTAGTTTCTTCGCAATATATATAGGGGCTATCGCGCTTACGGCTTTATAGCATATCATAATGCATAGGAACTGTAGGATTGCACTCGGCGGTCGATCGATGCAAAGTGCTTCAGGTAGTCAACAATAGATACGTGCTAAGATTTCAGATTCGCGACAACGACGCGTGATCACGTGACGCAATGCTCTGCGGAAGCGTTATCAGTGACATCGCCGCGATAAGAGTAACTGAAAACGCAATTCATCGATCTTTTCCGTGAAACGTTGACTCAAGCGGAGTTTATCGAAATCTGAACCTGATCACAGAACGGCTTCTCGCGCGTTAGGTTTCCTATACCGGTCGTAGACCGAGTTGCTTAGGGGAACATGGGGCAAGATGACGAACGGGGGTAAAATGACGAATACTGCCCTACGTTTTTGTCGGAAAATACCGGATTTGCGGAATGAACGCAAGATCTTTTTCGAATATTGACTGGTGTTCAAATCGTACAGATTTCCCGTCGATTGTTCAAACAAAAACTAGACTAAGAAAGCAAAAGTTTCATAGTATAGGCGACAGTAGGCCCTACATAGGCCTACTACTTAGCCATATAAGTTACCGTACATCGTAGTCGAAGATTATTTAAGCTGAGGGCTAAAACCAATAAGTATACTTTCTTGGCATTTCAGTACTGGATGTATCACTGGAGTCTAAAGACCGCTTTGGAAGCATACCATCGCTGGAAATACGAGAGGAAGGTTACCAGACTTGTAACAACGCGAGTCTAGGGCCTATATTTGTTTTCACGATATAGAATAATGGCATCACTATATCTGTGTCGGTGTCATGGTAAGATATTCGCTGTCATGTAAGACGTTAGTTCGGCTGAGAGCATGCGTGGTTAATAATTCAGAAGGCAAAGTTTCGACATCGCAATAAGGCGCTAAGACGCGTGGTTAAAATAAACTAATGATCTTAAGGAGGCTTATGAAGGCAATAATAGTCCTCATTGGAGACGACGACGATTTTAATCAGGAATGACTGCAGGTTTATGATTGTAGGTTATTGTTTGCACGTGAGTTTAGTTCAGCATTTGATTTACAGCGCTTTGACATTCACTGGCGAACTTTTAGACACGGACCATCAGCCCAAGTGACGAATTCTGAGAGTGTGGCATGGACTAGGCCTATAACTACCCACAAATGTTCAAATGTTATCATTGAATATTGTTAGACAACGATCGATGTGGATGTGATGACGTGTTGCTGAACTAATTAAAATACAACGCAATTTCTGTGGCAATCGATGAATAATTAATTAAGAATAACTGAGTAACTAAGTAAGTAAGCAAGTAATTAAAATCTCGTGAATTGATATAGCGCTCTAGTTAGAGGTAGCTACAACGTACAGTAACGCCCTGCAGCAATGATTCGGAATGTTGCCGCGCTTGTGAACTCAGCAACAGTTCGCGCCGCCGTGCTGTTTGTTATTCTGACGACGAACGCCGCGATTTCGTTGGAGATCCCAGATCTAAGAAAGAGGAACGACTTCGTCAGCGCCAGGAAGGGCGCCGTCAACATCGGCTACATGCTGAGTGTTCGCGCCATGTCCGCGGCGGACGGCGTCTGCAGCGTCCTTCGACCGCACGAGGTCGTCTGCTTCGAGGCGTTCAAGATGGCCGTCGATGCGATCAACCGGCGATCGGACGTCCTGCCGAACATCAGTCTGGGCTTCGTCGCCGTCGACGACTGCCTCGACGAAACGAAGGCGACCGAAACGGCCGTCTACATGATGACCGAGCACGCCTGGCCGGACGAGAACCGCAGCAGCTCCTGCACGTCTCCTTCGGCCGCCGGCGGGGACGACGGCGACGACGACGCCCGAGTGGTCGGCGTGGTCGGGCTGGCGACCAGCTCTCTGGCGGTGGCCGTTTCGCCGTATTTCGGCGTCTACGGCGTTCCGACGCTGTCCGTCTACGCCACGAGCGACAGTCTCGACGATAAGTCCCGACACCGGTACTTCTCGAGGCTCGTTCCGCCCGACCGGTTCCACGTGGAGACGCTGCTACGGCTGGCCGACCGGATGGACTGGACGTTCTTGGCGCTCGTCTTCTCCGAAGGTGCCTACGGCGAGAACGCGGCCGCACAGGTGCATCGATTGCTTCGCACCTGGACGAGACGCGTCGTCTGCGTCTCGGTTGCGGTGAAGATACCGGCGGACGCGACCGAGAAGGATTTCGACGATGCCGCCAGACGGTTGACCTTGAACCCGAGGTCAAGGGTGGCGCTGACGTTCGTCGAGGAGGTCCACATGGCCGGACTGTTCGACGCCGTCAGAGTGAGAACGAGCGCAACGGGCCTGCGGATCCTCTGGCTGAGCGGCGACGGACTGGACGGACACCAGTCGAGCTCCTTTGCCGACGTCCTCGAAGGCGCCATCTACACCGACCCGCCGTCCGCTCTGGTTCCGGGCATCGAGGACCACGTGTCCGCCATGAGACCGTGGCTCGAACCGGACGACGTTTGGTTTTCCATCCTGTGGGAGGAACTCTTCCGCTGTCGTCTGGACGGCGCCGACTCGTCGCTGCCTCCGTGCGACCGAAGACGGTCGTTCGGCGAGATGTCCGGTTCGATAGACTGGAGTTGGTCGCAGATAGCGCGCGTCTACGACTCGGTCCACGTTCTGGCCGCAGCCGTCGACGCGATGATCAGGACCGAATGCCCGGCGACGGCGGCGGCGGCGACGGCGGCAGCGAGGGGCGACGAACGCAGCCCCCTTCTTCTCGATCGCTGCCTGGCGCGAAGAACGCTCCTGGGACACGTACGCAACGTCTCGTTCGACGGAATCGCCGGTCGCACGCGATTCGACGATCGCGGCAACCTCGTCGGCGACCTGATCGTCAAGCAGTACCAGCGCCTCCGCGACGGATCCTCTTACGTACCCGTTAGGATCGGGCTGTGGAACAGTTCGAGCAACGACATCGACCTGGACGCTGCACGGATCGACTGGACCGGATTCCGCCGGAACGACCGACACACGACCGGTGCCATCCTCGAGTCCGTCTGCAGCAGGCCGTGCGGACCGAAGCAGTACGCCGTCCAGACGGACGGCCCCTGCTGCTGGACGTGTACCGGGTGCCGGTCGAACGAGGTCGTCGACGAGGCTAAGACCGAATGCAGGCAGTGTCCGCCGATGACGTGGCCGGACGAGGAATCGGCCACGGTCTGTATCCCCATCCACCCGGACTTCCTCCGGGTAACCCATCCACTGTCCGTCGCGCTGTTGTTCTTCTCCTCGACCGGGTGTGCGCTCAGTCTCGCGACCGTCGTCGTCTACCGCCTGAAGCGCGACCACCGGGTGGTGAAGGCCACCAGCTACCACCTGAGTCTGATGATGCTGTGCGGGGCGGCGCTGGCGAACGTAGCCGCGGGCCTGTACGCTATCGCTCCGACCACGAAGCTGTGTATAGCGCGGGAACTCGGTTTCCACTTCGGCATCAACCTTCTCTACGGGCCGCTGCTCGTCAAGAACGTCCGGACGTATCGCATATTCCGGTCCGGGGAGAAAAGTGCCAGGATGCCACTCGGGGTCGGTCCCAAGGCGCAACTGGCCTTCGCCGGATGCGTCTCCATGCTGCAGGTTGATCAGTATGGCACATCATTGGCGGCTCTCCATGGGGCCCCGGGGGCCCTGGGGCCGTGCCCCTTATTGAATGCCTGCCCTCCAACGCATCCCTTTTGGGATCCTATACTTACTACCGCATACCTAGCAACATGCAACAATAGTCGGCCCCATGCTTAGATGCTGTCACCCAACGGCCCCCACTTGCCAAATCCTGGAGCCGCCACTGTGGCACATTGCACTTAGTCGCCATTTAAGCGTCTAGACTAGGCCTAGCTTACTGTAGGCGTTAGGCCCGATATAAAGCCTTATAATAAACAGTGAATTGGTCGTGCGTGGCTTGACTTCATCTACGCAGATACAATTTTTGATGGATATTTTGTGTTCGAAACGTCCGTTTTACCGTTACGAGATTTGGCTTTGCAGGCGTTATTGCTGGCAGCATCCGAAGTGGTTAGCCCGTCCTCTGTCGGCCTGAAGATGCCCAGTCCTTACGTGAAGTTCGTCGAGATGTTCTGCAGCAAGGACCTCGCCCCGTTCCTCGTCCCGCTCGGCTACAACATCGCCCTGATGTGCGTCTGTGCCGGCATCGGGTGCGTGACGCGTAAACTTCCGGAGAACTTCAACGAATCTGCGTACATATTCGCCTCCGTCTCCATGACGCTCTTCTCGTGGCTGGTCTTCGTTCCCGCCTACGTGGCGCAGTCCAGCCAGGCGCTGCAGCCGGCCGTGATGGGGTTCTGCCTGGTCATCAACTCGTCCATCGCCCTGGCGTGCCAGTTCTTTCGCGTCGTCTACGCCGTGTTTTTCATCGCTCCGAAGGAATCCAACCGCGGCCCGAAGACAATCGTCGTTCCGAGCACCGCTCTGCCCACTCGGGCTCAACAGCCAATCTAACTTGGCAACGAACTTTTGACTGCTGCTCAGCGGCGGTTCCAGGAGTTTTTGGTGGGGGGAATGAAAAAAATTATAGGAAGTTGGTGGGAGGATGCAAAGTGAAGAAGAAAAAAGATAAAAAGGTCACTGTTAGCGTTTTGCCCACTAGATGTTAATAAACCTTGCCAAAAAGAGGCCGACAAGCAAAAAATAAGGTCAGTCGCAGTATTTTTCACTAAATTCTTTACAAACTCGCCGGAAAATAGGTTGACAAGCAAAAAAGTTCATCCGGAACCCCGGTGGGGGATGCGTCCCCACTCCCCAGTCATCAACATGGTGGAGCCGCCACTGCTGCTGCTCATCAGAGGCGGCTTCACAGGGGGACCCCTGTCCCCTGCTGAATGACTGGTCCCACCAGTGACCTCATACTTTAGTGTACGCATTCTGTGTGTGTGTTCTGGTTTATGGAAATCGCTGGTATTCGAGCTCAGAAGCTGCCGTTCCAAACGGCAAACGGCCCGCCCTCTTCAAAATTCTGGAGCCGCCACTGCTGCTCATTCAGTTCCTCCTATTTTCGGAGACTCAAACAATAAGGAAGATGATAATACAATGACACTACCCAGTTATCCATATGATAGCATCACTTAACGGATTCTTCTATAATCTAATTCACAGTATCATGGGCTTAAACTTCTATTCGGCCGCTTGTCTTGAACCTCCAGAACACTTTTTGAAAGGCTAGACTATGAGGAACGGTATAGGGGTTGGGCTCCAATTTTTAAAATCTCCGTCTATGCATTTGTTATTCTATAGAGTACTTAGCATAAAACTTAGCATGATTTAATGTGGCTTAGGAGGCATTACTGCCTGTGTGAAAGCCACTAGGGGCACTAACGGGGCTTGAACGGTTGAACCCGCTCCGTCAGCCTGACGCTCCAGCACGTAACCCACTCTGCCATCTTCCGTCCCTTACAATGTGCATCGGCCGGGAATCGAACCCGGGCCGCCCGCGTGGCACGCGAGCATTCTACCACTGAACCACCGATGCTGTACCGATGCAGACAGCTAAAGAATTTATAGACTAAATGGCCAAACTGTACGAAATATAAGTTAAAAGGACACTTGGACAGCCAGAGGCTGCCGATCTTACATCGAATGGAAATAAAATAAAGGGCCCTGGGATTGCAAAGGAGTTACCGTTAAACGTAGGGGAAACGTAGAAAGTGTAAAACCTCACAGAAATCATTTTCTAAATCATGGTCGCCCGCAGAAATTTTTCCAGGATGGGGCGAAACACATTTTAGCACAATGGTCACAGCAAATGTTTTAGCAAGGTTTTCAAATTTCAATGTGAAATATTGGTATTTGCATTTTGGGGGGGGGGACGGGGCAAGTGCCCTCTCTTGCCCTAATGTGCGGGTGCCCATGTTCTAAAATCTAAATGCATCGTGATCATTTTTAGCAACTTCGATTAAACATTAATTTGCTCGCATCCTTCAGTATATTGCATTTTACAAAATGCCTTTGACTTTGCGCATCGTTTCTCGACTCTAGCTTCGTTTGTAAGCGAATTACTGGATGGCAGGTCCGATAATTAATTTGTATTTGATATTATAAGATGTCGGAAAACAAAATCTGAAATTACAGTAGAAGAAGCAACACTCGTCACAACACAAGACAGGAAGACCTGGAATCACATCGTCTCAAACTCATTGTCATCATATGGATGATGGAGAAAGAAGAATTATATGAACAATGAACTCTCTCTCTCTCTCCCTTCTCTTTTCGCCTTTCTTTCTTTCATTTCTTTTTCTGTCTTGCTATAGCTATTACGCAGTGGCGGCTCCACCGGGGGGCCAGATGGACCCGTGCCCCCCCCTATTGACTGCCTGGCCCCCAGTGGCCCCCCAGTTGGGACCCTATACTTAATGCTACATACATTAAACAACAAATGGTTGGCCCCCATGATTAGAAGTTGCCCCCCAACGGCCCCCCCACTTGCCAAATCCTAGAGCCGCCACTGCTATTACGTGAGCAACTTTGTATTTTTTACTTACGCTCAACGTTATTTTTAATCTTACAGAAATTCGCTTATAGCACAAAGCTTATCAGCCACAGATAGCATAGGCCTAATATTACATCGAGCACAACTTCCAAGTTGCAGACAGATTAAAACGCTGTTGATATAGCAGATAATTATAGGCCTAACATTAGTAATCACTAATTTCAAACCAAATATCAATGTACACTTCGTGCCGACTATATTGACTGAAATTCGGCTTATAAGCTACTTTGAACGTTAAACCGATTTTGAAGTCAATCATTCATCCTTCAATCAATCAATCAATCAAGTAAAGACATCAACAGGACATGAACATTGAGCGTATTTACAGAATCGCAGGTTAGCAACGTAACAGTTTCTGTTTTTAAAAAAAGCAACTACCTCACGAGAACGGTTGGTCACTGAAAACATTTCCAGGTTAGTCTGTGGAAGGCAATGGTGTTTGGCCTTTGTTTAAGGTCGTGCTATGCAGCGGTCTGCCAGAGACGGATCCATGCATTTTGCTGAATGGGGGGGAGGACTTCGTATTCCATTTCCAGTTCTGCCTTGTCTCACACTCATTCCATTTGGATTGATGCACACCGCTCTTATTATTACAGGAGAAGAAAAGACAGCAATCGCCTATTTTTATTCGTGCCTCGATAAATTTTCTAATCTTCATTCTTCACCACGATGAGAAAGCGGCCAGCAAAATTTTTGGGGCGGTTTTGATGGACCCCCCCCCCCCCAATTCCAGATCATCGCGGGCAGAGTATGTGCGAGTGGGTGCGTTTTATGAAAATCGCTTTGTATAGTTGACTAGCGACACCTGTTGACGACGGCGAGCTGAGTACAGGTCTTGCATCTGACATAGCAGCACCAGTGGTACTTGCAGTCGCAGCGCTGACTGATCTCTATGGCAACGGCGCTCTGGCCCCGCCCGCAACACATCGACCGACACCCCACTGAGCCAGGATGATCCTTGAGACACTCCCTGAAGCAACGTAAAATATGTAATGCGATGTTAGGCCTACATGATATTTGTATGGCGCCTTATAATCTGAGGAATCACGCAGAAGCGTCCCCCGTTGCCATTGCTGCATGTCGATAAAAAGATGAGTTTTAACATAGATTTATTATAATACATATATTAAAGTCTATGAGTTTTAAGTCGTTTCAAAAAGAGGGCCATAGAATCAGCAGTTGCTAAATTAAGGATACGATATGCAGTGTAATGCAATGGAATAGTGGCCTTACATAGTGCATCCTATATTTCTACTCAGAGGCGCAAATAGAGAATGAAGAGGTGCGAAATAACTCACGATTCAAATCGCTTGCATTTGTTAATAGGCCTAATAATAATAATAATAATAATAATAATAATAATAATAATAATAATAATAATAATAATAATAATAATAATAATAATAATAATTTGATGATGAGGACGACGATAATATTCCTGATCGGTGACGCCACCGTGGTTCCGGTGACGGAAGCACGCCTCCTTGGAGTCCTGCAGGACTCTTCGCTGTCCTTCGCTGGGCACCTCAGCAACGTGATCCGGGTGTGCTATCTCCAACTGAGGCACATCCGCGAGATCCGCCGTTACATTTCGACGAGGGCCGCTGTCCATCCAGGGGCGTAAACCTGGCGTCAACATTGGGGGGATAGAATAATTTTTAAAAAGTTGACCCCCCAGAAATATAAATATCCTCCCATTTGGGGGGGGGGGATATTGCATATTATGGTGGGGACTTATAATCGCCCATGAAATACGTCTTGACAAGCCAAAAAGAAGGTCATCCTGATATTTTTATATTTTCCCCTCTCCAAATACCCTGACAAGCAAAAAAAGGTAATCCGAAATGAGAGAATGTGGATTTGGCGTAATTCTGGCATCAACATCATAGGGTAGGATAGAGTTTTTACCATATAGCCCAAAACATTGGGGGGATAATTGATACTCTGTCCCCCGCCAACTAATTATTCGGGGGACCGTCCCCGCCGTCCCCCCGTGTTTTACGCCCATATGTGTCCATCTAGTGCGCTCGTTCATCTTATCGCGACTGGATTACTCAAACAGTATCCTCCTAGGTCTTCCTGCGTACCAGCTGAACCGGTTGCAATCAGTCTTGAATGCATCGGCTCATTTGATCTTTGGCGCCAGGTGGCATGAACACGTCACTCCATTATTAAGGGATAAGCTACACTGGCTCAAGGTGCCCGAGCGAATCATATACAAACGCTGCTGGCTGACATTCCGAGCCCTGCACGACACCTCCTGCCCGGAGTACTTGTCGACTCTGGTGCGTAGACGCGATCAGACAGACCGACTCCTGCAGCTTCGATCCAGCAGTCGGTCCCTGCTGCACGTCCCTCCTCCGTTGAGGACCGTGAAGCTCGGAGAGAGATCCGTGTCGCACAGGAACACCCTCCTGTGGAATGCGCCCCCGGACGATGGGTACCAAGGCCACCTCGGCTGGAACTTTTGCTTGCATGCTTAAGGCGTACTTATTTAAGACCTCGTACAATGTATCTATAGTTGACTGTAAAGCGCTTTGTTTTTGGCCTTCGTCATGTCTACGGCGCTATATAAATCGTCATGTGTTGAATAGAATAGATAATAATAATAATAATAATAATAATAATAATAATAATAATAATAATAATAATAATAATAATAATAATAATAATAATGATGATGATGATGATGATGATGATGATGATGATGATGATGATGATGATGATGATGATGATGATGATGATGATGATGATGATGATGATGATGATGATGATTATGATATAATATCAGTGTCACTCCTGAGATTTAACGCAGTCGCCTAACGCGGAACTTTCAACAAACAATAATGATAATAATAACGTTAATAATAATAATTATGACGATAACAATAATAATATTATTATTATCGTTATTATTATCATTATTATTATTATTATTAATTATATAGCGCTCATAGAAGACGGCTCCGAATCCGTCAGGCGAACCTGTGCCGTGTTCCGACGGAACCGAGGATCGGATCCGGAAGACAATAATCCGGTGAGATGGTCGCATAGACAAGATCGTCGTCGGTCGCCGACTTCCGGTCTGGAACGGAGGCGGAAGAGACGAGCAGTCGAGTTCCGTTCGATGACTTCCGGTGGGAGACTTCGAGGGCGACGGAGTAGAGTCGCTGAAGGACGGGACCGAGGCGCCGGAAGTCCGGCAGGGCCTTCCAACAGGTCTTCACCGAACAGGATCCGGATACGCCGTGACACTTACACACGGAGATCAGACTGTCCGTCACCGCCTGAGTTCAAGACAAACAACGGTCGCTCGGTACTATTGTACCCCGCTGACCCAGATTTACAGATATCTAGCATAATATTTTACTTCAATGATTTTTAGAAGTTGTCGGTCAGAAAATCCAGGATCCTGTAATAACTCGATAAAAATATCCTGCTCTGGGATTTTAAACTTGATTTTATTTGTTTATTTGTGATAGTTTGATTTCAGTTCGGTTTTAATCGCACCGTGGATCATGGGTCAATGAGTCATGTTGGGTTAATAAATGGTCATGATCCTTGGTCAAATGGCATTATAGATGACGATGACAATTTTACGTGTAGGCGATCAATGATGATTTTTTCCAATATTGACCTGGAAATAGACTATGTTTAAATTTATTTACAGGTTTCTCTGCCTACTGTATACTGGACCTAATACCTATTTAGCTTAAATAGGCCTATTAGGCTTCTTTATAGCCCAATAGGTGTCTTTTATTACTGTTTGTTTGTGAGATCTAGTTTCTTAGAGAAGGTAGACCAATTAGAGCTGGACATCCCCTTTTCAATCATCAGTTAATAATTCAAAAACGTTAAACTGTGATTCAATTTTTAGCAACTGTTGCAAGATTTAATTGATTTCATTAATGAAATCAAGTTTGGATCTGTTATCGACAATGGCATAGCCATGGTTTAAGCCAAGGGGGTGTCTATACAATTTTAGCATCTACAAGAGTTGCATCAAGTTTGGCTGTTATCGACAGCCATATACAGAAGCGATATACAGTGTAATAAGTCAATCGAGGGATGACCTGCTCAGTGCTTCTTAAAAGCTACCTGGTCCATTGCATGACAGGTTTTATAGACAACTAGAACACCACTTATAATTAGATTTCGCGGTATTACATAGCCAATTGAAGACCTATTGAACAGTGGGTGTATATATCTGTAAAAATTTCAGTAAATTAAAGAAATTATTTGACGAAACCCACATTTTTCTTTGTCCCCATTTTGGTTGCTTCAATTAAGTCTTTCGCAGCACGTTACAAAACCCCTGAAGTGGGCCGCGGTTCCAAAATGTTTGGGAAACCCTGACATAGCCGATGGGAGGCCTATTGACCAGTGGGTGTAATGATTTATAAAAATCTCCGTGAATTGAAGATATCTGGACCATTGTATGACAGGTTTTATAGACAACAAAAACGCAATTTATAAATAAAGGACGGGATTTATGTCCAAAATGCACTAGCCTAAAACTCACTGACTTCTAAGACTTTAAAAAATTGCGCCGCTAAAAAGGAGGGAATGGTCCACCCCATGTTAGGTTAGGTCTGGACAGTGGACACCGGACACCCCTAAGTTTTGTGGCAGATCGTCGCCTATGGCCAATGGGTCATGGGTCAAATGGGTCATCGATACTCGATGTGTCACATAATGAACGAATGGTACAGTAGAACTTTGTTATAACGTACGAGTACTAAGCGGGTCTGTAATACTTTATATCAAAGGTACGTTATATCCAATACCAACAGAAAGGGTAGCGCATCACACGGGATGGGCCGTACATTGCGTCACTCTATAAACGAGCATACGTTATAACCGAGTCCGTGATAACGAAATTCTACTGTACTTTTCTTCCTACTGCGTTGTTGTGCAAATTGATGAGCGCCTGCTTGTTGTGACGCGAGAGTTTCTTCGTCAGGTGAGTATCGGTGAAGGTGCGAGCGAAGGTGACTCCGAACAGAACGTCGTCACCGCATCCACCCCACTTGAAGTTCGGCGGAGGGGGTTCGTTGGGCATTCGACCGCACTGGCATTTGGTCGTCACCCCGGCGCTGCACCCTTTCGAGATGGAATGAAGCAGAGAAGCAGACGACAGACCGTAGACAAACGCCTGCTCCCGCGTTCCTGAAATTCATCGTTTGCCTTCTACTACACTTTTACAGTGTAATGTTTTCTCTATATTACACTGTACTTTGGATTTAGATTTGCGCTGTCTTTTTTGGAGGTGAAGGGTCAGATCTTTCATAGAAGAAGTTCGGCTTCATCGGTTAAAGAGGATGATAGCAAAGCCTGCAGTTGAAAGAGATGCTCCAGATTTTAGCTCTTTGGAAGATCTGACACACACACCACAGGCGTCGATCCGTGAGGGTCCTGGGGTCCGGACCCTCACAAAAATTTGATTGTGAAGGTCCATAAAGGCATTGGACCTTCACAAAAATCTGAATAAATCTATATTGTACCGTTGTACGATTAGGCCTATTTAATAAATTATTCTGCTGGATAGATAATACACGTAGATATTATCAGCAAATGGCATTTTGGAACTTTAATAAGTAAGAATTACTGTAAGAATTATGCTAACAGGGTTAGGGTTAAGGTTAGGATTAGGGTTAGGCACGACAACGGGTGGACCCTCACAGCTTTTACTACAGATTGACGCCACTGACACACACACACACACACACATACACTCACAGAGAGAGACAAACAGACAGACAGAGGCAGGCAGACAAACTGAGAGAGACTGCGTGAGAAGAGACAGAGGAAGATAGCTCACCCAGAATTTTGGGCATGCAGAAGAAACTCTTACCCAGTGGCGGTTCCAAGAACTTTTGGTGGGGGGATGCAATGAATTTCTAGGAATATCCCGCCAATTGTCAAAGGAATTATATACGTAAGCGGTTTAGAAGAACCTGTAGATTTGATGTATAAAATATAGACTAATGTCCAGAATTGACACTGTATAAAGGCCATTTTAGTCTGGTTGTACAGAGTCGTAGTGCAAAATCGAGCTTTCTATTGCTGGAAGCGAATTTGTCGATGACATTGTCTATGGATAAGTCCATATCTTTGTGAATCTATTTCAAGGCTAATCCGTTTAGACGATCATCTTCCAACGAATACGCATTTTTGGTGGGCCGGTGGGGGAATGCATCCCCAGTCATCCCCAGCGTGGAACCGCCCCTGCTTTTATCAATAATTCAGCTATGGGATGACCTTTTTTGCTTGTCAGACTTCTTTGGCAGCAGGGGACCCACAGAATTTATCGCCGCCCCCCAAATCGATAATCCTAGAAATAACCCTGCCGCCGAAGCATAGGCCGACTGACTCTACTATACCTCCGGTGAGATCCGGCATGTATTCCGGGGCGAGTAGAATCGAAGAACAGTTCCACCGGCGATCGGCAAACAGCTCCTGGCAGACGTCCATCGCGTCACGTGACGCGCGCGCCACCAACGGCATCAGATCGGCGTTCCTGCGACAGACGACTCTCTGTTGACGGACGAAAGAGGCGGCAAAAGACGACGACGACGACGACGACGACGGACTGCAGTCTACCGCACCCGTCAATTGCGTCCGATGGTCGCTTGCGGTCGATCTACATTTTCAAGCCAAAGAGTTATAATTATAATAATAATAATAATAATAATAATAATAATAATAATAATAATAATAATAATAATAATAATAATAATAATTATTATTATTATTATTATCATTATTATTATTATTATTATCATCATCATCATCATCATCATCATCACCATCATCATCACCATCATCATTAACGTCTGTTCATTGTTCAACCATCACAGTCGACTTCGTTATTATGTGTGGATGACGGTGGATTTTGACACACGAGAGATCATACTAAACCACTTAAAGCCCAAATACTACTACTACTACTACTACTACTACTACTACTACTACTACTACTACTACTACTACTACTATTACTACTACTACTACTACAAATAATAATAATAATCTGGAGATGAAGGAGAAGCTTTCTTTCTCCTATAACGAATGTCAGTGACACTCCAGAGATTTGACAGTCTCCTTCCGCGGAAATTTCAACACCTAACAACTATGATAATAATTAAAAATATTAATATTAATAATTATCGATAATAAATAATAATTTTTAGTTCTTGTATTTCTTACCACAGGACGGAATTTTGTGGGGTGGGAGTGATCACACAGCTACTGACGTCGAACCACGTATACTTGGAACAGAAAAACTCATTCAAACCCTTCCTGACACCCTATGAACCCTGACCTCTGACCCAAGCATGCCCTGGTCTGTTCTTCTGCGTATCTAAAGCAACTTTTTAGCCCGATTTGGCAAACGCCAATCGAAGCAAGCAACTCGTGACGTTAAGAACGCTTCCGCCATTATTACAAATATGCGCCAATCAATCAATCAATCAATCAATCAATTAATCAATCAATTAATCAATCAATCAATCAATAAACTTCTATGGCGCCACTGTCATAATGCCCAGGGCATCAGCCGATGGCGCACCAAATCCAAATAGAATTAGAGCCAGGTCAATCCGGAAGATCAGTCAGAACAGCGGGGGAGCAATCTAAGGGGGGTAAGCCAAGTCAAACAGATAAGTTTTAAGACCAGATCTAAAAGATGATAATTTTTTAGTTTTACGAAGTGATATTGGTAATGAATTCCAAAGCTTAAGGCCACACACAGAGTGCTATGGCATAATTCAACCTTTATAGATGACAAAATGAGTCATCGTTTACCGGTAACTATCACCTGTTAAATAGTCCCCTCTACCCGGTAACAGTCCCCCCAACAGTTCCCTCTGTAACTCTACTTAGGCGGTTTCATTTTTTGTAGACTTTGCGACTTCTCTAATTTTTATATAGCCAGAGGCGCCAGGACAGACCGCCTAGTGACTGGTTCTGTCGGTCTACCCCATTGGGCCTCGTCGGTGCTCTCTGGTCCTGGCGAAGACGCCTGAAAATTTTTGATCCACCCTCCGGCGTAACGTCGTATCGTTTAACGGTAAGCTGCTCTAAAGACAGACGTTGCTGAAAACCGTTTCACATCGTCTTATTTATGCCCACCCAGAGCTCGAATTGCTGGGGGGTTAGGGGGGGGTTCAGCCCCCCTTTAAAATGGCAGACCCTCCCTAGAGAAATGCAAAAATGACAAAAGTGTAAATTCTTAAAACACCACGCTCGCCATGATCCCCCCTTTCATTTTCTCACAATTCGAGCACTGTGCTCACCCCCCACCCACGCACACACGCACACACACACATACACACACACACTGACCCTACCACAAGATATTCGACAGGACTTCTAGGCTACTTTTTTATGCCCGTCGTTATCGTACAGTCTCTGGCGCTATAGTATGTAGTATGAAATGGCTGGGAGGTGGTATATTTCATATCCTGTCGATCGAAACTGAGTAGGCTATTATCGATTATTCTTGCACAGTTTGAAGCAATGAAGATTGATATACAAGAAAATGTGGTTTTTGTCGGAGAATTTCTTCATTAAGCTGAAATGTCTATTAAGCTGATGTCTCATTATTCAATTGGCTTTCCTGGGAGGTCTGGATAGTGGACACCCCCAAATTTTGTGGCAGATCGCCGCCTACGTTTAATAACAATGACCTGAATGTATCGGAGTAAACTAGTAATCCTCCATGGTCAGATCAAATAAAAGTCAGCCCTAGATTTACGAATAGGAGATAAAAACCTCACGATAAGGATTCGTAATAATTCACAAAATCATCAACATTATTAAATATTAAATCAGGAACTTACAACCATTCTATTGCCAACGACTTTGCCATCAATTGTATTATGACGGCAACGACTGCGGTAAAGACACTACCGTTAACCGATCCAGAATGACGACGGTAGTCAGATCGCAGATGCCGGTTCGCGAAGAACAGCAGAACCAAATGAACTGAAGTAAAACCCATCGAATGGCTATAGACGAAATCTTCGTCGAAACACAGGGCGTCAGTCGGCAGAATCTGTCTCCATTTACAGTGCGCTTCAACTATCGTGGCATGTAATAAAATTAGCTGGTGAGGAGAGAGAAAAGAAAACGAAAAAGAGGCGACAGACATGGGCGTCCGGAGGGGGTGCAAGGGGGTGCAATTGTACCTCCCTGGAAGAATTGTGAAGTTATGAAAAAAGAAAAATTACTTGTTTCTTTCGTCACAAAACCTTGTTTTGCATCCTCTGGCGAATTTTTTCATTTCTTTCTTCACAAGACCTTGTTTTGCACCCCCTGGAAAATTTCTGCGGACGCCCATGGCGACAGATAACCCGCAAATTGCGAACGACGATAATCTGGCCGACAGAGGGCTACGATTTCAGTTCATAGACGAAGAATATGTGGCGAATTTCCACAAAAACTGTTCAGCGCCGATTCGTTTGAATTCTTCTTGGGCGTAGGCGGACAAACCATCAAATCACTTTCAATTCCGATTTGAGAATATTGCGATTGAAATCCAGCAATAATTATTATGCGAAGTGAATTTGTCGTTAACCGTCCAACTCTAATAAAACGAACGATTTGTCTTTCGCGTATTTAACTTCATTTCCGCTGTGGACCGAAAACATCACACATTTCGCTCAAATACGCGCATTTAATTCCACGATTCGCCTACAATTACGGGCTTCCATAATAATGAACAACTTCGTCATGACAAGTCATTTTTCATCGAATACTGCTTAAACAGGCCTATTTAACGCATGCCCATCGCGTGTAGGCCCTATATATACTCAAGACTCCGTGGAATAAGCTAGTCTGGTGGCACAGAGACACATCCATCGAGGTGGTACAGGCCGCGGGAATCGTCGGCCCGTTCCTCAGATGGGGGGCGCAGGGTGCCAGTACGATTCGGACCCCGTCGTGATGTCGGCGATCTCTACGGATGATACGGCGAGTCAACAGTCGAGAGTCGAATCGTTGTTCGACGCTCTGTTTGAACTATTATCGTGTTGATCTAAGACTCATCGCTGGACGCCCGGACGAAGAAAAGGCCGTTCGCTGCCGCAACGGAGAACGACGGTCCGTGTCGGATTTCAAATTACTTTGAACCGCGGCGATGTTTTAAGTCCGATGCCGATTCAAAAGGGTCCTCATACATACCTGCATGAGAGACATTCAGACAGACAGACAGACAGACAGACAGACAGACAGACAGACAGACAGACAGACAGACAGACAGACAGACAGACAGACAGACAGACAGACAGACAGACAGACAGACAGACAGACAGGGCGCTTTCTTGTCGAAGATATTAAAATCACCCCTTTTTCTCTCTCTCTCTCTCTCTCTCTCTCTCTCTCTCTCTCTCTCTCTCTCTCTCTCTCTCTCTCTCTCCCTCTCTCGTTCCTTCTTACCTACTAATTTTAAGCGCTTTCACTCAAGCGTGACTTTATGTGTCTGTAGAGGTCAAGAAAAATGTCAGAGAGCACGGGGTGGTAGGAACCATATATATATATATATATATATATATATATATATATATATATATATATATATATATATATATATAAAGCCAAGGTAGAGACAAGAATTCTGCTAGAGGGTGGGTTTGTTTAACTCCATTCCTAAAGTGCGCACATATTTGGCTTTCGGATTCCGGTGGATTTCGTATTGAGGCGCGCGAAGTGGTAGAAGTGCGAGCACACTTCGGAGTGCCAGTGCCAAAGCGTGCGTTCATCGAATCGCCGTCGAGTTCAGACCGTCGTCGGCGGTGGCGTCTCCTCTGAATTCAAGACGAACAAGCAATTCTCTGGCGCCGAAGTCGGTTACGTTCAGCCTAGATAAAGTATTTGCTAATCGTCGTTGGCATCCAGGTGACACGGAGTTCCAAAGATTGGCAAACGGGATCGCACGGTTCGAGAGTTAAAGGTCGTTTCTAGTTCCAGACCCTCGTCCCGTCGGCCAAGATGTGCAATGCACATACTGTACATCCAGTGTGTTCGGAGCATTCATCCGATGCCATGAAAATTTGAAGGCCCTCAACCCTTTAGTTTTGCTACAGGTATTGAACCCAGTGGCGAAGCCAATGGAGATCTGGGAGTTAATCCCCCACTCGTTTGCTGCCGAAAACAAAATATTTTTAGTGAGTTTCTATGCATTTTAAATTTTGGGACGCGATTTTGGAGTTCAACCCCCCCCCCCGGCTACCTGGCTATACAATGGATTGAATGGGACACAGTTTAAGAGGTGACGACCGTTTTTGCTTGACAAGATTATTCCGAAGTTGGTCACGGTGAAAACCAAAAACTACCCCCCTTCCGGAAATCATGGCTACGCCTCTGATTGAACCTATGAAATATCCAGTGACATAGCGTAGGTTGATCTGCGCCCGGGCCCTAAGTAGACAATATTAACTTCTGAAAAAGTCTGACGAGCAAACAAAAGTCCTCGCTTAGGCACCCCTCATACCGCGGCGCCCAGGGCATTTGCCCCTGCCCTCCCGCTGCGTCACTCGGAATATGCCGGTCCCCCATTATTAGCCGAGCAACAAGGAGCAGCTATTCGGGCTCAGACTACAGTAGCTGTGAGGTCAGTGCAACTCCGATTAGAAATCATTTTATCGGAGTGGCCAGGGGCGTATCCAGGAATTTGATTTGGGAGGGTATAAATGTTTGGGGGTATAAACCTTAACCATAAACCATAAAAACTACATATAACCACATATAAATCACATAAAAAACTTTAAGGTAGACTGCTTTGGGGGGTATATATACCGATATACCCCCCGTCGCTACGCCTCTGGGAGTGGCAGATCTACAGTTTATCTGCGTAATGTTTAGATTATATTTTGAAACCGTACTGCGTGCTATAGGCCTACAGTATCTAGTTTGCCTGGCGTCGCTATCAATGTCTGCTTGGTGGCAGTGGCTGTCATATCCGGACTGATCGGTTTTGACAGACCGGTGCATTGAGAGGGGGCGAGGGAGGGCTACGCAAGTCTTTCCTCTTTTTCGGAATTTACAGAGAAGTTTGTCCACTTGCGTTTGTATCGATTTTATTTACACGAGACACTCATATGCGCTATACGATGAGATTATCGATGAGATAGAGGCTACAGTGTCAGATAATTTCAGGACCATATCAGGGGCGTAGCGACGGGGGTATATCGGTATATATGTATACCCCCAAAATCAGGCTACCTTAAAATTTTTAATGTGTTTTTTTAATTTTCGAAGTTTTTAAAGGTTCATACTCCCCCAAATCGCATTATATCCCAAAATCAAATTCCTGTCTACGCCCCTGGACCATATTCGGGCCTAGACTAGTTGTGAGATTTGTGCAATATTAACCGTTTTATTTACCATGTTTATCTGATACGTTTCCATTTGATCGGACTATAAAAGGTCGCCCATACTATCATATATATATATATATATATATATATATATATATATATATATATATATATATATATATATATATATATAATTTTCATCATAGAACTGTAACCTAAGACATAGGCTACCAGAGAACCAGAGAACACCTTTTTACAGTGACTTTGATACGAAACTCGGTAGCAGTGTTAATCGAAAGCTGATATTGGTTGAATCGCTTCTCTGACCAGCTACTGAATGTGACTATAGCGATGACTTCTGTTATAGAGGCGGCGTAAAACGTGATAACACAGACAGTTGCAGACTTGTTTAGTAATCAAATATGGAAATGGAAACAAAGGAACATCTCGGCGAACTTGAATATCATAAGTCGTTGACTAAAGACACCGCTACCCTTTGTAACGCAGCGCGCGATTTACGTGTTTAGTGCAATTTCCAGACTGACTAGTTTACAGTCAGTCTCCATGCGGTATACGAAACAATTTCGTAACCGAAATCCAATACCGCAAAAGGTTTTAGATAATAAGTGACTGAAACCATGTATTGTACAATGTGCAGAGTTGGCGTAAACTTGGATCAAAAAGTGGGAAGGGGGACAATCCATATATGATAGGCCTATATCTTCCTCTTTCCCTGTGGTAGAATTTCCAAACGTGAGAGGGGCTCGAGCCTAGACGCCTAATAGAAGTTTACGCAATACGAAATCCAATACGATGCAAGGTTATAGTAAGTGACTGAGAGCATGTAGGACTATAGGCCTATTGTGATTCGCAAAGTAAAAAGTTGAGTTCGGACATAACATCGATGACGAGGCTACACGTTCTTTCGGTTACCGACATAGAATAGATGTGTCCGTGTAGATCGACCACCCAGTGGCGTAGCGTGCACTCGTGCCGCCTATGACTCCTGTCAAAAATGCCGCCCCAATTTGCTCTTATTATACCTGACAAGCAGGGCGCGATTTGTAGGGGAAAGGAGGAATTCCCCCCACTGCCCAACTGCATCCCCCTACTGCTACATCCCCCACCACTACATCCCCCACTGCTACACTTCCCCAACAACTACATCCCCCAAGCTCGACATATCCCCCCCTACTGCTCCAGGTCACAAATCGCACCCTGCTGACAAGCAAAAAAATGTCTTGTCGCCGCTAAATTTGCCGCCCCTTTGCCAAAACTTCTCGACAACCCGACAAGCAAAAAAAGGTCGCTTCCAAAATATGCCGCCCCCATCATGTCTGCCGCCCATGGCTAAAGCCATAGTAGCCATTGGGACGCTACGCCACTGAGACCACCGTAGGCCTATATGAACACAGCGACATAAGATTTACGTAAATGGATTTCACTTGCATTTCTCCATGCGATAAATACAGTAGGGCCTACTATTCCAAATTCACTTTTACGCGATGATGAAAGCTTGCTAAGCGCTAACAGCTGCGCAGGGTTATTTCTAGGATTATCAATTTGGGGTGTTGGTCTCAAATTGGGGTGGGGGTGTTGGGGGGTGTTAGGGGTTCATCTCAGGTTCGAATTGAGAAAAATTGGGGGTGTCGGTCTCAAATGGGGGGGGGGGTATTGGGGAGTGTTAAAATATCCCTGCATGCAGCGGCTGCTCCCGGATAGGGCAAATGGAGAGAGGGGACGTTGGGGTGGCAACTTCTAAGTATGTGGGACCAACCATTTATTGATAGGTATGTAGTAGGCCCCAACAGGGGCCACTTGGAGGACATGCATTCAATAAGGGGCACGGGCCTTCATGTGGAACTGCCACTGAAGCCTAATAGTGGACACCGAACCGTTTAAACAAAATTTTAAGCTTGCGACTAAATTGTGTTACTCCCTCCTACGGTAACTGTTAATAACCGTCGAGTGGTGTAAGGGGCGGAGGCGGAGGCGGAAGGGGACGGCGTCCACTTACTTTTTTTAGAGAGGGGCGTCGTCCCCTCTGCTATTTTTCTGCCACCCCAGTTCTTTCTTAGAACGCTTGTAGCCAAGTAGCCTGAATAAGCGAAGTGGGAACGCATCTCTTTGTGGAAGAAGTGTTATTTTAAATCATTACCTAAAAATTGAACGAAAACATTTGAATGACAATTTCTTGTAGCATTTCCGTTACACATTTCTCTGTAGGCTAACTGAACACTGTATTGCGTTTAGTCTCTCACGCTAACAAATTTTTAATTCAGTTGCGTTATTGCATATTCAAAGTCAATCAAGTCAAACAAACAGAACAATTTCTCACAGTTGGAAGCAATCAAAAATAGAAATAACAAAAGCTGTAACTTATGTAATGCAAAAAACTGCAGTAAAAAAGTTATTATGACACTCTGACAAAATTAACATGATTTTAACCGCAAAACGCATAGGTAAACTAGCATATACATACCGGTATAGCTAGCTAGGTAAGTTAAACTAAGTATTGGCACAGACTGTCTATGATTAACCTTTGTGGTGATGCATGATCACATTTCTATTTAAACCCAGCATTCAATTCAACAAGTCTCTACAAGAAGAAAAGCAATCAAAAAGTTTTAAACAATTGTAATCTCTTCTTTGAGCAGATCTCTTCTTGGTAAAGAATCTTCACCATTTTTAAGCAAGGCCTACAATAAATACTAGAAACTAGGCCAGTAATGTATATGGGTATTATTCTGATGCCACAAATGAACAACTACAAAATTTTCTTTCCATCATAATAGAAATATATAATATTTTATCATAAAAATAGTGTGGTATTTGACTACTTGTAGGGGAAAATGAGCAAAATTGCTGGTCACTGCTTACTGATTTCCCCCTCCCCTGGTCCACTCTATATCTAGAAAAGGGAGAGGTTTCATGCTGTTAATAACTTAATTTTCAAACTTATTTAGCATAATGAAACAATTAAAAAATTTTCCCCTCACAGGTCTGGTTCTACCCTCCTCCCCTACCGTCCCCTCCCCACTGGTCTGTCTGTCAAAAATTATCCCCCATAAAATTTAATGTAACGATCTCATTGTGTAGAAAGACAAATGAACCGAGGAAAAAACACAGTATTCATATTCACAGAAACTGTTGTGTTCATTCTCAATAGCGATTTTTTGTAAGCGGTTCCAGTTGAAATACAACTGAGTTGGTGTCGGCAGTTTCGAAACGTTTCTCCTTCAACAGCTGGTATTCATCTACAACGGTTCATTTTCAAGCGTCAGCATTTAATTGAAACACCCAGGCCCATCTTTATGTGTTGGAAATTGAGCACTGTGACCGGGGCCGCGTGAAGCTTAGGGGCCCCATGCGCTTCAGCCTTTTTATGTTTTGACCTTTTTGCTTTTATCAACTTCTGGAGGATACATTAATTGAAAAATCAAGCACCAAAACCGTGATGACCTTTATTGCTTGTTAACTCTTTTGAGTATCAGTTTCACCTCTGCCACGGCCCCTCATATATCACGGGGTCCTAGGCAAGTGCCTACCTTGCCTATGCCTTAAAAATGTCCCTGGATCCAACCCATCCGGGGCCCCACAGGCCACCAGGTGCCAGGGGTCTCACACTGGCAAAAGATGGGCCTGGAAACACCAACAACCATCGAAATCATTATTTTATAGAGAATCAATGAAAAAGGCAAATGTGTTCTTATTATCGCAGCAAAACATGGCCAAATGGTACCTGGTACACTTACAAGTGATCCTAAAAATTCAATATGTCCTTCAACAAATACATTGATACAGTCTGCTGTTCCTCACTCCATCATGTCAGATGGCTGGACCTGCCCAGAGCAATTTTTCTTCTAAAACGCTGGTTTCTGGTTGCCTTGACTATTGTAATTCTCTCCACCTTTGCAGTATCTCTAGGACCAGTGTTTGAGCTGCAAGAAATGTAAGGACTCTTCTCGTCCTCAAGCCATTACAAGTGCAGTCAGCTATGAGTGCAATGCTCCTGTCCATATTCCTCATTCCAAATACAAGAGAATTGACTTTTAAGGTCAGAGGTCAACAAAAGCTTGCACTTCTTGGCAGCTCTTCCTTCATGGTGCCAAATGACGATGACAAAGATGACAATGAAGATGGTCATGGTGACAACAATAATGTTAGTTAGTTAGTTAGTTAGTTATAGGCTGATTTATATAGCGCTATTTTCCTAACGGGCTAGAGTCAAGAGTGCTTTACATTGAATTAAAGGAGTGTCTGAGATAATGATAATAACAATAATAATGATAATAATAATAATGATAATTTTAATACAATCACCTGACGTGTAAGCTGCTTCAAACTCTTCTGGACTGGTCCAGAAGTTGATGACAATTAGTTCAAGATCCCATCCTCCCTTGACCCTGCAAATGTCTTTTGTGGACACAACTCCTGCAGTGGCTCCCGAGGAACTTAGGAACTTACTCGCTTCACTCGCATACCCGTTCATGAAACGATCGGTATCAGTAATACGGAGATCGAGGATCTGAATGAAGCACTTATTCACAGCTGAAGTACAACAGTAATTCCGAACAAAATATATCTCAGCATTTAATAATAATGTGATTTCAAGTGGTTTAGGAGGCTAAGTAAACCTGTGTGGAAACCACTGATGTAACCATCTGCATTCAATAACCTAGTTTATCCATATAGCCTTTGAATCCGTTTACTGTTTCAACTGTCACTTCTACCTTTAGATGAATATACCGGTAACCAACATGAAAGATATATGTATGTTTTATTTCCGATAAGCCATATGGACTATTTTGGCTTGGATTTCTAAAATGTTGAAGGATTGAAGATGAAGTGCAAACGAGGAAAGACAAAATCATGCGCCTATAAAGTAAACTGTTATGGCAACACTTGTGGCTCATCAATAAATATGGTACTTTATGGCCAGTAATTAAATTTGGCTGAAGAAATACCTATGTAAATAAAGGTAATGGTATATTCCATCTAAAGAGCACATTGTGATCATTTAACTGTAGGGATTCCATGATAGGACATATAATAATATTTTCTTACGTGGCATTTCTTCAACAGGTACTATGACCAAGTCGACTCCATCCAGCCAGTCTTGTTGGCGTATACCTGGAACACTGTCCTTCCACAGTTGAGCTTCTTTGAATGTTTCAAAGGATAACATGGCAACACCTCGATCCCTCGGCCATGATCCCTCAATCACCTGGAGCTGTGCAGTATACAGAAAGCTTGATTATTCCAGGAATTTAAACTCTAGGTTATTATATAATCCTATCTCTCTGAACGCCGCATGATTGCATCACTTGGTTCTTCCTACTCCCGTGAAGTGCCAGTCACTTGTGGAGTCCCTCAGGGTTCGGTTCTTGGGCCGCTTCTGTATATACTTTATACTGCTGATGTTGCACGCTTGTTTGCACCATATAATTTTAAAAAACATATGTACGCTGATGATATTCAGGCCTATTCACATTCCAGCCCCACTAATGCGCTGCAGATCACTCGTGAATTTGTTGAAGCCTCTGACTTACTTCATTCATGGATGCACTCAAATCGTCTTTTACTTAATCCAGCTAAAACTCAGCTCATCTGGTTTGGTACTCGAGGTCAGCTCTTAAAAATTGATCATATGTCTGTGCAGGCTGCCTTCCCCGGCCTCTCTTTCTCCTCCTCTGTCCGTGATCTTGGTATAATTCTTGACTCTGAGTTAACCTTTATGGATCATATTAACTCACTTTGTCGCAGTTGCTTCTATCATCTCCGCCAGCTTAGAGTGATTCGACGTACACTAGACATGCCATCTGCTTCTACTTTGATTCATGCATTTATTTGCTCAAGGCTTGACTACTGTGGTTCACTTTTGCTGGTCTTCCATCGGTGCGACTTGATAAACTCCAGATGGTTCTTCGTTCAGCAGCCAGGGTGATTGCTGGTGTCACAAGACGTGATCACATTAGTGATTATATGACGTCTATTTTACACTGGCTGCCTTATCCTGCTCGAGTTGAGTTTCGTATGTTGAGAGTGGTTGCACTCTCTCTTTATGGTGCCACTCCATCTTACCTTTCAGAGCTACTCCATCCCCTTAGCTCTATCCCTGGTCGGCCATGTCTTCGGTCCACAACCAATGGTCTTCTCAGTGTGCCCCAAGCACGAACTTCCATGTTCCTGAAGCGAGGTTTTGAATCAGTTGGCCCTATCCTTTGGAATGCTCTTGACGCCAGTATGCGTGGCTTAGCAACTCCTAATTCTATGGCCCTCTTTTTGAAACGACTTAAAACTTATCTCTTTGTTAATATACAGTAATTTGCTGTGGAAGCGCTTCTGAGTTATCTTTCAGAAGAGGCGCTATACAAATATCTTGTTACATTACATTACATTACATTACATATAGATATTAACTCAATACTTTATGGTTGGATATACACTGTAGTTAGTCTACATACCTATCCTAAAACTCAGATTCTGAAAAATACACCAATAAAAGAGTAGAACTGGCACAACAGGTCTTAATCCATCAAATGGAAAAGTGGGGCACTAAGCCATCGTGAAAAATGGCGACTGGTCAAAGCATTGGTACAGCCAGTAGCCACCTATGCATCAGAATCATGGACCTACAGCATGGTAGTGTGAAAACAAATGTGCACGGTGGGTGTAGAGTTCCACAGACTGCACGATGGACTTTGGACATGGTCTGGGTTTATCCTGGTGAGGTAAGGTAAAGGTACACTCCATGGGCTCAGCGCCCGTATGGAGAACCAAAGGGTTAGTGCCTTCAGTTTTACATAGCAACGGCTAAACGAGGGTGATTACCAGCCCTTCCCTCGCTGCCTTCCTTCCACATCCTGGTTAGGCAAAAGAACTAATTGTCAGTACAGCAATAAGAAAACTCTGGTATTATGGGCACGTCACAAGACACAATACCTCTGCATTGGAGATCGCCAGTCATGGGCGCAGTCGAAGGTGGTCATCACAAATGAAGATGATCTCGTGGATAATAGGAAGGAAAGGATCAATCGACAATACATTGTTCTCTGGCAAGCATCGACCACCAAAGGAAAGCATTGATACTTGATGAGGAGGACCTCATGACATGACATGTCCTTTCCTAATCTGAGACTACTACATCATTTACAATCTAAGATTATAACCTAGAATTTGATTAAATTGATCAATTACACAACAGCATGTTGCTGATTATGGTACATAATCATTATCAACAGATACCAACTCTCTGCTTCTGATTGCCATGATTAACGAAAGACAGGTTTTAAAAAAACGTCCAGAAATCAGATTTATATCTCATAAAACAGCCAACACATTACATCTGAAAGCAGCTTCTGTATATTCAAACAGATCTGATCCATTATAGTTTGAAATTACCTGAAAAATCTCTTTACTTTTTCACATTACAATTTCAGCAAATAATTAGGTCAAGATTCACCTTTTGACTCAGTCCAGAAACGGCCCCTGAATAGTTTCGGTGGACTGACAAGTTCTTCGTCAGTGAATTCTTACATGCTTGGAATCTTGATAGCGGAAATCGAATAAGAACGAAGACAGGACCCTGAGAAAATAGAAATAGATGGCGCTGGTGAAATAATATCAGATAAAACAATTCATCATCACCATCATCAGTTCGCAAAGCCAGTTGTGGCTGTTGCAATCATTCTACATCATTCTCAATCTTGTGCAGCTTCATATGCCTTTGTAGATGTTAATCACAATTCACAATGTTGAAATCATTTTTTAAGAGCTAATGCTCAGTAGATCAGAAATACTCAAATTACATTACTGTTTACTTTACAGACCTTCATACGACTCTCCATTTCAAACAGAAGTCAAACCGACCTAAAAATCAGTTTAACATCTATATCATACACAGATAAACGTAAAAAAGTCAATATATCGTAATTAAAACCATACACAGTTTTCACCTAGTGTGTACTGTATACCTGTTCAACTGAACTCAGCACAGTGCTAATATGAGATCTCCCTGAGTACCAGGTTTCAATTGTATTTTATGATGAAACTTAGGCTTCCATTATTACGAAAACTCATTAGAATTCATGTCAGTGACAGTGAGAGGTCAGCTGATCTCTTGATCCTGAAAATCATTTCTCAGTTCTCACTGCAATATTTTGCAAACTGCAGCCCAGTAGAGGCATGCAAGGTCAATTTAAGACGTGATTAGATCCATATAATTTTTAACACTGCATATTCTGTCAATTACAAGAACTGACAATCAATTGACATAACATTTATTGATGATCAAAAACACTTATTACAAACACCCTTATATATTCAACTGCTCGTCATTGTCAAGTCGTGTTTAGCGGCTTATAAGTTGCCACTGAGAACAAATAATCTAGATTACTGTCAGAATTGTTTAGTAGCTGAAATTTCCTGCCAACAACACGACAAGTTCGGGCAGGTAAATGCTAAGTTGAAACATATTATCATAATTAAATGTTGCAGAACACTTCGACAGTAACAAAAGGCCTCCTACGCAGTCGCATTCTTGAAAAATCGCTATTTTAGATTACACAAACGTACCCTTGTTGATCGTTCGAGCACTCAATATGAATGACTGTTCGACACCTGAGTTATCTCAAGAAGCACTGGACATCGAAAATCGGTTGGTAGGCATAGCGGTTGCTAAGTAACCAGCACGCTGCTGATGCTGAGAATCACGTGACAGTTCTTCTTTTATATCTTCCATCTGTTACATTGCGGTGCTCCAAGCTATGTTGATTTCATCGTGACTGCATTCTTTGCTTTCAGACCCGAAAAGTCATAATTATAATTTCAAAAATCATGAAAAAATATTTTAAAAATCAGCGTTCGATTTTCAAAAACTGTTTCATGCTGCTAAAACGTGAAATTTTCCACCTTTCGACCACATTGGAATAGGTTATGTAAACTTATCCCAGGCCAGCGGTAAGTTAAATTGCCAAATTAATCTTGAAATCGAAGAATTAAAGACATTACAACGGCTTTCGCTTGGCTTGAGGCACATGTCTACTTATAGTGTTTATACACATAATCCTTGGATAGTTTCTTCAACAAATCTCTGCTCAGTGCTGAATATCATTAAATTTTCTCTGGCCATAGTCCATACTCTGGCTAAGACTCAATCTCCAACAACCTCAAGCCACGAGTCCAGGACCAGATTAGGGCCTAACAAATTAATAATTGACATAATTAATCAACGACAATCTTTTAATATCATAACTACATGCAGTACACGACTTAAATCTTGTCTATTTTGGCTGTACTCGTTTAAGAGTTGCATTTTTGTTTGTCTCTAACTGATCTCTGGAATGACCTGGTCCTTTGCGGATAGATTTGAAATACAATCGATTGATGCAATTGGGTAT
>CM030847.1:6664885-6884885 GCA_018105865.1 Metaphire vulgaris | reverse complement strand
GACAAAGAAATCAGTTGCTCCAAAGTCGTCTGCCATGTTGAGCCCTCTTAGAAATCCGCATATTAGCAGAATACTGGGAAAAGAAGTAAAGACTCCGAGCACCTGTGAGAAGAAGACTCCAAAAAATTCAGGTTGGCCGAAAACCCCGCTGCTTCTGACGTCTGCCAAGGAGCCTAGATTAAAGACGAATTCGACGAGCAAGACACCGAGAACGGCGTGTGGAGGCGATCGGTTAGTTAATCTGCTTAATTTATTGTAATGTAGTGTAGCATTTGCATTGTACCTCTTATATTTCTACTTATTCTGCATGCATTAAATATATAATCTGTTGTGTCAATCTGCTTTGCTGCTGTATGTGTGGGTAAGGCCACTCAGTTTTCATTTTCCAGTATACTGGACATAAAACTTGGTGACATTAACAGCAATTAAGTCCCCAGTGAGGCTGATGCACAGATTTTAGGCAAAGGGAAAACCTGTTTTGCTCTGTTTGCGATTTTAATTTATTTAATTTTATTTACAACTGATTTACGTTGGATAAAGCAAAACAGCCACATAAAACTTTAGTAGGCTCGGCAATTCAGTCATCTAAGAAGATTGTTAGGCAAGATGCAGAAGAGAGGGAGAAAATAGCAAAACTAGAAATTTAACCTTCATTTTAGTATAATTATTAACAGAAGAAATTTGCTAATCTGAGGCTAATGCATATTCTTCCCAATAATAATAATGATAATGGAATGTGCTTTTTTAAATTTTTAATGTTCGTCAGTGGCTTAGTTGTATGAGGTGGCTTTGCCTTACTGGCCTGAATTTGCTTCTGGATGATAGAACACTGATAATTTTAAAGTGCATTTTGCTTTAATGAAGCTCTCAGCACTCAGTAAATAGAATTTTTTAAACCTCCAAGAGACTTAAGTGGACAACTGGACATGAAAAAAAACTATTTTATGAAGGGAGGAAACCCCCAAATTTTTGTAGAATTGCTGCATCTAGAATTGTTGGTGATTTCAGATGCTTTAATGTGCATGTGTGTGCATGTGTGTGTGGTCACTTACCTTTGATTGTGTAAATTGCAGCTTTATTCCACTGCGAGCTGCTGTGGATAAAGAAGTCGGGTACTTTAAGATCATGAAGGCAAAGAGTACTTCTGATGCAGATGACCTTGGTTCAGTCGGATACCGACAGCAGGTGTCTGATGCTCTTGGTGTTACAGCAATCGAATCAGATAGGATCCTCCACTTTTCTCAGAATGCGCTGTCTTGTGTTTCTAGTAAGTAAGGAAACAATCCAGTTATTTTGCAAATTGTTAGCCATGGGATATTTTTTGCACCATATTGTCTTCAGGAAGCTGGTAGTAGCAAAGTACTCAGTTAGTTTCTTTTAGTCAGATTAGAAGTAAGAGTTTTATGAGTAAATTCTTCTTATGGCCACAGCATATGATTGTGAGTTAATTAATTCTAAAATGCTGAGATCTCCATTGTGGGGACCTCCACAATTAATAAAATATTATATTTAATGATGTAGTTGAAGACTGCTACAACAAAAATTCTTACAAGTAATTAAGAACCGACTGACTTCTCTCCCCGACACTATCTTCCAGTCAATCCATTTGTCACCACCTTCTGCGCCAACTCTCTATGCTAACATGAGAAGACCAGACGTTTAGTTTGTCTCTTTTCTTGTCTTTCACCTCATCTGTTGAATTTTATTTTGTGCTAATTGTGACTGCAGAGAGTTATAATGTAGTTGATTGATTGCCATTGGCAAAATCAAATTGCGATTTGAAAAGATGCCATGGTGGCACTTGTGTGTTTAGGTTCTCACAATGTTCTTTTTGGAGTTGGTGGTATAAATAGCTCATTTGGTAGCTGTGGAAAGAGAAAAGAGACGTCTGCCGCTCGCGTCGTCCCAAGTAGACCAGAACGCATTCTTGATGCTCCTGGAATCATTAATGACTATTGTGAGTTGCTGTGCATGGCTTTGACTTTTAAGTCTGTAATAATAATAATAATAATAATAATAATAATATTATTATTATTATTATTATTATTATTATTATTATTAATCTCTAGGATGGAGGTAATTATTCCTTGATTTTATTTATTTTAGTGATAAGGGTAGTTTCTTAAATTTCCTTCCTGATATTGCATGCTTGTTTTTAGTTAGTAAGTCAATTTATATAGCGCAGAAACATGGAAGAAGGGTCAAAGTCAAGATCACATTACACTTTATATGAGATCTCATAAAAATGCGTTTAAGTTTCCTTGCAAACAAATCAAGATTCGACTCTCTTGTCACGTGGCTGGGTAGTGCATTCCAGAGAATAGGATTTCCACGCATGACCGATCTCTTGTCAGATTTCGCCGTCCGTGGTTGTTTTTCAGATTTAAATCTTCTGAGTTGGAGTTCGAGTAACATAATGTCAGTTGGACTCAATGGAGCAGTTTACTTATGGAATGCCAACAATAATGAGGTTACAGAACTGTTTGATCTGGAAGCAAGTCAGAATTACGTTTCTTCAGTTTCATGGATGCCAGGTGGTGACATTCTAGCCATCGGCACCAGTGCTGGTGCGGTTCAGGTTTGTTCTATCTATTAACTAATAACATATGATTCATCATCATCATCTTTGCTCTCTGCCAGCTCATCAGCGGCAGTAGCTAGACACAAAATGCTTCCAAGATGATGATTAATTAAGTATTAATTTTGTTGAATTTTCTTACTGCATATTCTGTTGTGTTGTAGAGTTGTCACTTGTTGCTCTATCATTTGTGTTCCTGGGTATCACTTATTATTTAAATGTGTAGATTTTAAACATATTTCCCTGACCTGTAAAGCATAATTCCATTGTAAATTGAATAGATTTGGGATGTGAGCAGACAGAAGATGCTTCGAACGATGGCGGGGCATGCATCTCGAGTTGGTTCTCTGTCTTGGAATTCACATATTATATCAAGGTTAGAGCATCTGTCTGTAAATAATGAATGACACTTGACTTTCATAAAGCAGCTACAGTCAAATCCATATATTGTAATACTTTGATGCCATGCAATTTGCTCCGATTCATTGCACACACGTGTTTTTTCTCTGGCTAATATTGATGTTGCTTTTTAAAGTTGCATAATTTGAACAGCCCCATGTATGTAACAGTCAGGAATTTTTAAAATGTAATCATGATTTAAAATTTGCTTAAGTCTGTTAAAATTGGCAAGAACTCATCAACTAATTAGAAAAATCAGGTTACATATAAAATTGTGTTTGGCACAGATGTTTACAGAATTGTTTTATTCTTAGCCTTGTCACTGGAGAGGATTACCTGGTGCTTGAATAAGTACTAATATTGTTTCTACATATCACTTGCTTGTGATTCGTTACAGATGAATTTAAAATGAATATTTTAAATCATTTTTATATCTATTAATTTATTTTATGATTAGGTTTTGTGACAGTGGGCATGTTTAGCGAATTGTTGCGATTATTTAATGTGACGATTGCTTTCAAACTGCTTTTTCACACGCCTAGTGGCTGTCGGTCTGGGGCGATTCACAATCACGACGTTCGGATAGCGGACCATCACGTCGGGACCCTTTTATCGCACATGCAGGAAGTCTGCGGTCTCCAATGGTCTCCCGACGGATCCTACCTTGCCAGCGGCGGAAACGACAACCTCGTGTGTGCTTGGGACACGGTGTCTGGCAGTAGCAGGACTCCTGTCCATAGATTCACCGGACATCAAGCGGCTGTTAAGGCAGATGAGTTTAACCAATGTTACTGTCATCATCATTATCATCATCATCATTAGAATTCGAGGATCCTTTTATCATTGGCGGTTTTGTGTTGGGAACGTTAGGCAGATGCATTGTCCAATGGGTTGTGGAGTAGCTAGCTGTATGATGTACTGTAACCACTTTGATGACCTTACCCCTTCTTTGGCCTAGCCTCTCAAAAAGTGAGGGGGTCGAGCGTAGCAGCCTAATAGAAGTTTGCACCTGTGTTGAGATTAATTAAATTATATCTATGTCTTTCTTAAGAAGGCTGTTGAAACCTCTATTTCTTTGGGTGGGTCTGAATTGCATTTTTGGTGACTATCCTTCACTTCTGAGGTCATCATCATCTCATCGGGGTATCAATTTTCTGTTACATGGTCTTGAAATGATCAAAAACAGCAGTTTTCTGTGATAAAATATCTTCTTCTTCTTTAGGTGCTGTGTATTTATACATTAGCAACCATGGATTTCCACTTTGTTCAATCTTGACATCCTCTTATCCTCTTTGCTAAATATAGACATGGAATAATGACATGAAATCAGTCTTATTTATTGTCAGGTAGATTGGATTTGTTTGTAGGCTGTGGCTTGGTGCCCATGGAAGCACAATATTTTAGCCACTGGGAGTGGCTCTGCAGACTGTTTCATTAGGTTTTGGAACGTGAACTCTGGTTCTCTGCTGCATGAAATCAACACTGGTTCACAGGTAACGTTAGAATGCCAAAATTTTCCCGAAATGAATAATAATACACTTTCAAACGTTTGATGCTACATTTTAAGTTGCAAGAATGTTTTTCTTTTGCGTATTGGATGCAAACACTTTACACATACTGTATTAATATGACAATTAATATGACAATTTATTAATAATTAATATTAATACGACAATTTATTAAACAGATTTCATAAGTCATTCAACATGGACAAGACTTTTCATGACTCTACAAAAACCAAAATTCTACATCTCCTTAAATTATCAAACAGTCTTTGGAGAAACGTATATGAGTAAGACTTATGGACAGCTAATTAATTGTGCAAAGTTTGATTGTTGCTTTTGGAAAGAGAAGGCAGTAAAGTTAGTTGATCCAAGGACCCTTATGTGTACGGATCAACCTCAGATTTTGAGCGTTTTATAGCATAGCTTTTAAAGTGTGCTTGTTTTCATTATTATCTCATGAGATGTTATGTACTTTTACATAGATAAGTTCAATTCTTTGGTCAAAATACTACCACGAGCTGGTCTCTGGACATGGATGCAACAAAAACCAGCTGACAATCTGGAAATATCCTTCTATGGTTAAGTGTGCCGAACTTCTTGGACACAGCGATCGTGTTCTTGGCCTTGCGCTGTCTCCAGACGGCGCTGTCGTTGCAAGCATTGCCGCAGATGAAACCATACAACTGTGGAAATGCTTTGAAACTGATGCAAAGCAACGCAAGGATTCTCAGTCACAGGAGATTTGTAATTCTAGTATCCTCAGCAAGTCAATGTTGCGTTGATCTGTAGAACCTTATGATTAAAATGCCTGCATATGGTAAAACTGCTATAATTGCTGAGGAATGCATTTATGATATTCTATTGACACTGCACACTATTTATATGCTTAATTTATGAAGACTTGATGAAATTATAAAATGCTATTCTGTTCTAAATTAAACTTTATTGTAATTAATTAATCAGTGGTAGTTTAGATTGGTAGGCATAGGCTAAGTTCATATTTGCATGAGATTGATATGTAGAGTTTCAGATGATTGGTAAATAGATATTTAAGCATTATTACTTTATTTGGCATTTGTGTGAACTGGCTTGTGCCTTATATGTTTGACCAGTTTTAATTAAATAGTTCCGTAATTTTCTTGCTTTGATTTTAAAACACACAAGCACAACACATTCTGTATTATAGTTAACTTGAATTTCAATAATTAAAGAATTATTACTCTTTTTTTGTTTTATTGATAATAGTAGAACTGTAGCGGCGTTTTTATTCCACAGTTGTCTGTTGGGTGAAGAAATGTTTAGTTGCGCCCTCTGTTGAGCAATTATAAAAATATGCTTAGATCTTGTGCAAAGATGATAATACGTCTGGTGAATGGTGATAAAGCAAATCTGGTTTGCTGAATATTTTTTCGATTTCCATTTTTTCTTATTTTATATAATATAATATAATAATATAACAAGTTTTAAAGTGGTTCAGTAGGGACTGCCCTGTGTGAGAACCACTGTTGTTCCCGTCCAATCTAATATCCTAAACTACTGAGGTTTATTTTGAACTCGTTTACAGTTGTAGCCGTTAGGCCTACTATCCCCTCATCCAGTAACCTCCCCCCCATAATTACGTCAAAAACTTTTACCCCCAGATCAATGACAGGTCCCAATAACAAGGTTAATATTTTTTGCGATGATGACCATTTTTCCCTTTTTGCAGCAATTTGCTCATCGAGTGTCAAAATGTGATGGTTATGACCTTTTTTGCCATGCTTTTTTCCATTATAATAAGTAGTATTCCATGAAATTTTCTAGTTTTTGATTATTTGTAAAAAGTGAAATTGTTGACGTCAACTTCTCTTGAACTCCCCCCTGTCAACAACTGTCAAACTTTTTCAACCCCCCTAAATTGTAATTAATGGACAGCCCCTAGGCAGAATGGAGATATGCAACGTGGTGTCCCCCCAAACTGAATTCCTAGATCCGCCGTTGTTTCTGGTGTATACAATCATGACTAATAGCCTATTTAATTGCTTTAATCGTTATATTCTCCAACCCAACATACCCTTGTCAAGTTGTCATTCCACAGGAACCACAGATGTGGCTGTTAAATTTCGTAATTTATGACTTAGACTACTATAGTGTGTGCCTATTTAGAACGGGAGAAGGTGTAATAGAGTTGCGCGTTCTCGTCGTAGTAATCGAAGCGTGCGAAACTCCTCTCCACCGTGACCGTTACGAATCCGTAGGTCATGTTAAAGAACAAGGTTTCGATGTTGTAGTCGTCTCGCAGGATCTCTTCGTAGTCGTTCATGTGTCGCGAGAGGAGCGCCCCGCCCGCCCCGGATATGACGTAGTCCAGTCCCACCCCGGAAATGTTTCTCAGGTGCTGGAGGTTGTGATCGTGACCGCAGATGTAGGCGTCGACGTCGTTTCTCTCCATGATCGGCACCAGGACCTGGAACAGATCACCGGTCACCGGACCCCGCTGCAGGGCGTCGCCGGCGGTGAAGACGTGCCGGTGTCCGTAGACGAACTTCCAGTCGGCGGTCGATGTCCGCAGCGTGTCCTCCATCCAGTCGACCATGTCCGTGTAGTTGTTCCGCTCGATCTGCTTCGTGAACGTTTCGGTGTCGATCGCCAAGAGGTGCACCGTTCCGTCGTCTCCAAGGTCGACCACGTAGTCGTACCACAGGTGCGGAATTATCCACCGGTCGTCGTACTCGGCGAATCCGATCTCGTTCCACTCCTCTCCCTCCCAGTCTCCGTAGTCGTGGTTGCCCAGACTGACGTACCAGCGCAGGTCGACCAGCGACGTGTAGTTGTGGTAAACGTCTCGCCATTTGTAGTCCATCTGGACGTCGTTGGGGGTGCGCAGTCCCTTCGGGTAGATGTTGTCGCCCGTGGTTATGATGAAAGCGGGGTCGTTCTCTTCCGCCCAGGCGGCCATTCCGGCGGCCACCCAAGCCTGTCCCCGCAGCTTGAGCTCTCCCCAATCGCCGAGTACTATGAATCTGAGCTGGGTTCCGTACACTGAACGGAGGACGTCAAAAGAATATTAGAATCACAAATATAGGCCTAATAAATTAATCGTATATAGCTACGTTCCGTAACGTTGGCGATTGAGAATGGCAACTGATCTGGTAACCCTATAGTTGTTGGAAAACACAAATTTTTTTGTTTTGGTGGGATATTAGTTGGGTAGGCTTAAGCCTACCCTAGCCTTTAATAAAATCCGCATATGATGCCCAGCGGCGGTTCAAAAAAATTGGGGGGGGGGCTGCAAGAAATTTTTAGGAAGTTGGTGGGGAAATGGAATGGATTTATAGGAAGTTGGTGGGGGATGAAATGAAACCCCGAAAAAGGTTGACAAGCAAAAAGGTCATTAACAGTGTTTTCCCAACAACTGTACATAACATTTTCTGAAAAAGGCTGACAAGCAAAAAAGTTCATAAACTCTGTTTGAATACAGATATCCAGCATGAAATGTCAAGCACAAAACCAAAAACCAGATGGCAAGCAAAAAAAGCTCAGTGGGGGATGCATCATCGATCAGTCATCCCCAACGTCGAACCGCCACTGATTATACGCCTAGGCCTATATCATAGTTTCAAGCGTCTGAAAGTTTCAAAAAGAAAGATTTAGGCCTATTTACCATGCTCGAAGTGTAAGCCCAGCAGAAAGAGACCTACAGTTACTCCAGCTAAAACCAAGGCTGGTTTCGGCATTTCAATACAATATGAATACTATGAAATTTGCAATAAACCACTACTGTAGGCCCCTACAGTCTGTTTTAAAAACCTAAAGAGTTCAGATCAACTGCGTGCAATGGTGTGCAGTCTCCGAACCGTCCCCGAACGAATGTATTTTTTACTTGCTATCTGCATAAAAGCCTAAATTTTGGAGAGATATCTTGTAAGCTACGTGAACAGACAGCAGATGCTTGCTTGATAAGAAGGATACGCATCACGATAAAAAGTAGGCTACAGGTCGGTCTATGGTTAATAGTGTCGAAAACGAGTTTACCATATATTAAATGGTAAGGATAATTTATTGATTGCGTCTTGAAACACGAGTCTTTTGGAATACAATATACAAAATGTAGAAAAGCGATTTCACTCTCCCAATAGACAATTAATCTGGGATTTATTGGAAAGTCTAGGCCTAGTTGTAAAACAATCAACCAATCATTAAATCAGACAATCAAGTAGTATTGTGGTAAAATCATAATTTCTGATCAGTTGATGACAGGCGATATCCAAATTGAATTATAGCCACGTACAAGCAACAAAGTTTTTCACCCTCGTATGCTATTGCACTTGTTTTCAGACGCTCTATCTTGGGAAAACACATTTATGCGTCTTAGGCCTACCGGTAGGGCCTATTTCAGAGTAGGCCTATCATCCTAGAGAACCAAACGGTCTAGGGTTATACTAAATTTGCAATGTCTCATGCGCTCGTGGAGTCGTGTGAGTTGAAACTGTTATATTGTGTTAAATTGGTTAATCCACAATGCGTTGGCCTTTCTTCATAGGATTTCCGTTCACCAGTGCCGTAGCCAGAATTTTGGAATAGGGGGAACATTGACATTTTGAGGTGAAAAAATTCTTGACTAGAAAAACCTCGTCGTGTCAAGCTCCAATACTTTCAACTTCTTTTCTTAATGCAATATAGGCCTACAATTGGTGAATTTTTTGGGTAATATAATTGTTTATTGCAAAAGGATTTTCTCGTTGTTTAGAACTAAGATGGCGACCTGTCGGCAACGTTGTCGATCGTAAACGGAAGTGTGCGTGTTTGTCGTCGACTATGGGAGACTTGATGAGACAAACCATAGACTTTTAGACAAACGGCGAAGGTTGAATGGAGTTAAAGAGACTGTGGCAGAGAATTTCCAGCAAGCGAGAAGAAAATCCTTCCTCATTCTCTTCGGAAACAGTCCCGCGCACTGTAGAGTCCGATCGAGTATACGCACCGATTGCACACGGTGGTACTTGATCTATATCAAGTACCGCGAGCGTGTTACGCTATTGCGAGTTTGCGACGATGGTACTGCCTGCTGCTGTTGGGAGACAGTGAAAATCGTGTTTTCCAAGTTCACCCGTTTGTAAGTCGTGTTTATAAGGCTTATTGCACAGTTTTTAAACGTGCTGGATGCCGATTTTTGGCTGTTAAATTGTAAAGTAAGCTGAATCTTAAAGAGACCTATGAGCGGGACTTGTAAACTGGTGGATTGTTGGACATTTTCCCTCTAGGACTTTTCGCCCCAGCAGGGACAGTTCGTCCCTGTGGTAGATCTGAAAGCAAATGTGACATTGAGGGGCAAAGGTTGATATCTGTTGTTCGAATATGCTAAATCTACAGAGATATTGCAGTTGCTAGACGTTTCGCCTTAACAGTTTTCGTCCACAGCCTGTGTTTTTCACACCCGGGATACTATAAGACGAATAAGAACAGTGCATGTTATAAGTGAGCTATGCAGTAAATAAGAATAATGATTGCATAGGCAGGTTTTCTGGGATATAAAGGTGCCAGTGTATAAACCAAATGTACTGTTGACTTTCTCTTGAGATATTTGTAAAGTAATGTAAATATATTTATAGAATGCCTCTTGTGAAGATCATTCAGAAGCACTTGTGCTGCAATTACTGCATTAAATTAATTATTAGTTAATGGATTGTATTGAAAATTATTGTCATATATAATAAAAGATATGAGGGTGAAATATACTGAGGGCGAAATTATCATGTTGCCACTGTTGCCATCTGTTTGACATTATTAATTCATGTGCATTTTTCATATCAGCAGAAAGTTTTTATGATGATGGTTACATGAAGTTGAATTTACAATGGAATGAATGACACAGTTGACCAACTGACCAAGTTGGGGAGGGAGGGCAAAACATTTTGTAAATTATTGTCATATATAATAAAAGATATGAGGGTGAAATATACTGAGGGCGAAATTATCATGTTGCCACTGTTGCCATCTGTTTGACATTATTAATTCATGTGCATTTTTCATATCAGCAGAAAGTTTTTATGATGATGGTTACATGAAGTTGAATTTACAATGGAATGAATGACACAGTTGACCAACTGACCAAGTTGGGGAGGGAGGGCAAAACATTTTGATAGCTAAATATCTAGAGGACAAATCAAATTGTCTTGAGGCTGATGGTGAATTGTACTAATGGTAAAATATTTTGATGTTAAGAATGCCATTACTATTGTGGTGGTTAGTTTAGTAATTCATTTTTAATAATCACAGAAGCCTAAGTAAGCTTCAGTTGCATTTATTTGTTCAGTGGAAAAGTATTCAGGATTTTTGCAGCTTGGCATTGATATGTTCATTTGTTTGCAGCTTTATTTGGAAGAATAGAGATCAGGAATGCATGTGTGTCATTGCTGTTGACTTTTATTTACTGACTTGGGATGTTTTCGTTTGGCTGATTTGCTCTTCTGTTTTGATGTTAATCGTGTGACAGTGCTTCTTTTTTTAGCTGGCCATGGATCATTCGTATTCAACGGAACGAGAGAAGGTCCAAAAAACGGATCATTCTTATTTTACGGTTGCCAAGAAGACACCAAAGGTAGTTTTACGGAAAGCTCAGCTAATGAAGGAACTGCAGGACTTGAACCGTACGTCCATTGGTCAAGATCATTCATATGTACGTTCCGATCACCTTCTTCAGCAGGAGTTTGTCAGCATTGATGCCTTAAATGATGAAGATTATTGTCTTTCTGTGATCAGTGCTCCTACTTACCAAAGTAAGTTTAATCTGTAAATGTATCGGTGTTTGATTTTCATTTTACATTCAGCCATTTTGGTGTCAGCTTTGAAATTTAATGAGGTAAATAAATTATTTTGATCAAGATTGGATATATAGTCAGTTTTTAAGGAAATCTTAGTGTTAATAACCTAATATTTTAATTCTCTCAAAGGGATTATTTAATAAATGGTTGACTGGATATTCTGGTAACTCTGAATAGGTTTAGTTACCGATTTTGTAAATACGTAAACTTTTAGGTATGATTTTGCAGTCATCTTCATTCTCCATAGGCACAATACCCATTGGGGTCTATTGCAATTTGAGTTCACCTCCTCCTTTCGCCTCTGTCTTGTGTGGCTTTGTAAGCTTCACATATGTCAATGTTGCACCATTCTTTAATGCTATCTATCCATTCTTGTTGTGGTCTTCCTCTGATGTTTTGCCTTCCAATACTCTGAGCATAATCCTTTTTATCAGTCTTTCATCGCTCATTCTGCAGTTATGGCCAAATAGTCAAAGCTTCCTTTCTATGACTGGTTGATGTCTTTTTATGCTCATTCTTTGTTTTACCTTTTTGTTATGATTTTGTCAAACCATCTTATTCCTAGGATGTTTCTGTAACACTTCATTTCAAATTTATGAAGTGTGATTTTGCGATAAGGACCCTCAATGTCACAGTAAAGCATAGCACTAATTAATCCTCTAATTATTTTGGTATTAATACTGCTTAGGATTTGTTATGTATTGTTGTTTGATAGGCCATATGGAGAAAAATGAGCAAGTGGTAAATTCATCTGGAGAGAAGCACTTATTCTCTATTCCATCAACGACCTGTACCAAACCAGCTTGTGTCTTGAGCCAAGCACCAGAATCTTCTATCTGTGATTTATATAACATTGACACTCAGATAAGTGGAATAAAACTTGATCATGCCTATGACTTAAAGCTTAACATCTCTGCCAGTAGAAGGTCGACAGTATCTTCACTCCGATCGGAAATGATGAACCAGGCAGTAATTTGCTACGATCCTATGTTAAGATTAAGGTTGCACGATCACACATATCTTGGAAGATCAGCTATGAAGATCGTGGACAAGGCATAAAGTAGATTCTTAATAAAGGATTATTTATGTACCTCAAAAATTGGCATTTCTGTTTGTGTGGGTGTTTCAAATTACATTTTGACAGTTTCTTGAGAAATTTTGAGCGAGTTGACAGTTTTTTTTGTGAATGCTGGACGTGCTTATGTGGCAACTGCAAATTGTTGTAGATGCTTTTCATGTGGAGGTGTGGTACTTATGAGGCTTGTGATTCCTATTGAAATTGCACTTTCATCTGTGAATTGGATTCAGATTGAATGCACTTCATATATAAGTTTTTTTCATATAAAGATACTACTTGTCACTAATCTTGGCAAGCGTAGACTTTGCTTCTTTTGGTTTTGTTTTAAAATATTAATGACAACTTGTAATAATTTAGTGTTTTAGTTTAATTTATGTCAAATTTTTTGATTGAAAATGGCTTATTTGCTTCCATTTTTTCAGGTTGCTTTTTTGTGGGGTGTTAGTCTTTTTGATGCTTCTTTTGTGTTTGCATTTGCTTTTTCAGTGTATTGTTACATTTTGTATGAACCGTACTTTGATGCAGTGACCGTGGTTCTGTTAAAGCTTTTGGGCTACAATATTGCCAAAAAATATTCCATGTGTTATTGTGATCCTGATCCATAGGGATTTATTGCTACCAGGTACATGCTCTCTATAAATACATGTGTGTTGATATGTCTTTAGTATAGGCTACTAGGCCATTATTTGTAAAGAAAACTTAAGAAATTTTGCAAATAATGAGGTCTTGCAAGTAACAGTTAGAGAAACTTTCTCTTTGTGCATGAAATAAATAATTGAGCATAGTCAATAAGTTGATGATTGAGTGTTTAGGGTCCATCCATATAGTACGTATGCACTGAGAGGGAGGGGTTGGATTTAGGAGATTTTGCATGTGTACGATTTGCAAACTGGGGAGGGGGAGTTGAAAATATACCTTTTTTGAGCACATACTATATGGATGAGCCATTACTGTATTACTGATGATTTATTGTATACTTTTGCATAATCGAAGTACGTTGACACTGCTGCAGATGACTTGCTGGTAAAGATCCTGCCTATCTGAATGATTTAATCTCTATTTAAGGTAATTTTGTTAGGTATTGTGGACTACAAGAGCTGTCACCGCTGTGTATTGAGTTTTAATTCAAAAGCGTCTACAGGTATATGCGTTGGCGTTAGGGTAGGTAGTTTGTTTAAATTTGTTGGGAGAACTGCACCAAGCTTTTCGTTCATGTTACGTCAATGTACACAAGTATATAATATATGAGAGTGTACATTGCATGCATGGTTCTTTTCAGTTGAATATTTGTTGCTGTGTTTATTTTCCGTGTTAGTAATTAATTATTTATAAACGTTTATGGAGTGAAATTGTTCACATGTTTTTCAAGATTCGTACTTCAAGATCAAAATTTCTCATGTGCAGTTTTAGACAAATGAATCATCATTGGGTAGTTATTTTTTATGAATACAAATCACAATTAAAGAGTTGGTGTTGTATAAAATTCTTTCTTTAGAGACATTACCATGGTATAAACCCTGTCAGTCCTTCCACATATGACAGCTTTAATGGTATGAGTATGGCACAGATGGAATTTAATTATTTATCAATGGAATTTAATTATTTATCAATGAATTGATAAATTTTGTTTACAATTGAAAAATTAAAATGTTTAGTTGTTTGTCGAATTTTTGGTCATCCTTTCTATTATCAGCTGTGGAGGAAATTTTTTTGTCATCACTGTGAGAATTGTTGCACACACTAAAGTATTTGGATAAAGAGAACTTTTATTTTGCGGATTTGCAGTGCTTTAATTCACATCTTGGGGTAGTTAACAGCCGACAGTTTATGAGTATGAAATTCTAGTACAAAAGTTGCTGCATCTGTTAGTTTTTGTTATACTCGGATCCATTGGTTAATCTTTCAAAATCAATAGGGTTTGAACTCAGTGGCGTAAACCTGGTGTCAACATTGGGGGGGGGGGGGGATAAAAGCGCTCATATAGTCAGGTCAGACCCCTTTTCATCCCCAAAAAGTCTTGACGAGCAAAAAAAGGTCATCCACGATGAGTGATTTTACCAGATTTTACCATAAGGCGCAAAACATTGGGGGGATAATTGATACTCTGTCCCCCTCGTACTAATTATTGGGGGGACCGTCCCCCCATGTTTTACGTCCATGTTTGAACATCATCCGCCCCAAAACTTCATCCCTGACTTTAATCTCAACTAGCTGAGGAAGTTAAACCTCAACAACCAACACTGATTGAATGCTGATCTATAAATGATGGTGGTGGTGCAGGTGATGATGAGGATGGCAACGACAAAACACAATTCCAACAGCAATCCCTCTTCGAAGGAAACTGGCTTGGTACGACCGTACGATGCGCCCGTGCATTGCATGCAGAATTTCGCGAGCCGATATATTACATTACATCACACCGAAGACTTGCTCCTAGCAGAAACTGTACGGAAGAAAGGGGGCGGTGCGCATGGGCGGGCCAAAACCTCTCGCAGACGGAACGTCTGGGCGGGACTTGCAAATGACGTCATACCGGAAACCGGCGTCGGCGGAGCGTCGTCGTCCAGTCCTGACCCAGGTCGAGACTGCGAACGGAGAAGGAGAGCGACTGGTCGACGACGGCGTTTCAATCGGTCCCGATTACTCTGAACGACGACCGAACCGCCCTTCGACCGCTTTCCGCTCTACGCCGCTTCCCCGCACTCGATCGCCGATCGACCGACGATGACGAAGGACCGCCTGGCCGCTCTGAAAGCGGTGAGTGAACCGACCGTCTCCACCACCGTCTGCGTGGCCTGTCCCTCCAACACACCTCCGCCCCACTCTCCGCCTAGCCGTGGTTTTGATTTATCTTATTATTAATCTATATCATTATTATTATCATCCGTGACCCGTCTTGATTTTGCCATGATCTCGAAAGATGATCTAAAAAGGGATTCATCAGAGACAGAGAATCCTTTAATGATCAAATCTCCTATTGGATCAGATGGCATTAATAAGACATTATATAGCGCCTGAATTTCTACCCCAGGCTCTCCCGTTTCTGGTATCTCTTTGGGGCAGAAAACGTATAAACCCTTGCATTTATCACGTCAAATGCCCTAGCCAGTCAAGACTTGGATGATTATGAAAGAGTTATATGATCAGATGATGACCAAAATTTAATCTCTTCAGAACTTTGTCTTTCTTTCTCCAATTGCATCATAAGTTGAAATTGGTCACTTAATGAAGCTGTAATTTCCATCATTGTATTTAAAAATCTATCTGGGCATTCATTAAATAATAAATATCACTGTTGTAGTTAAGTATATTATTATTCTGGCAATAATAATAATTATAAAATTCATAGTGAATGTGAAGTTAATGGCTGATTGTTGCTACCAACCAATTTTGAATAACTTTTAAAAAAATTTGTCATCATGCTTTTGTCAAAAATTGAATGACTATATTTGCAGTCATAGAAGCATATGGACTAGTGCTGCACTGATGATGAGCAAAAACCATGCAGTTATCTGTAGTCACTTATACTTTCTAAGTATTTTATTAATTTATTACATCTGGATCAGGCTCAGAGTGATGATGATGATGAAGCTGGAGAGAATGTCCCAATGACAATGAATGCTGATGGAAGCAAATTCATGGAAGAATTTTTTGAGCAGGTAAATTTTTCACAGTATTTCTTTGTATATCAGCATAATGCACAATTTTCATGTGTAAGTTTCAGATTGCTTCGATTTGCACAAGAACTCGGCTTTAACTTTAGATTACCTTTGCAAGAGTATACAGGTTGAAATGCCATCAAATTATCATACTGTGATGTATAGTTTCCAGCAGTAATGTAGTGAAATGAGTATTTCTTTCTGATTTTATAAATTCTCTGCATTGAAGTAGTATTATTGTTTACTGTTCTTATTATTAGCATGATCATGAGAAGTGCCTGGGATCGGGCCCCCTATTTGCACTAGGACCAATTTTGGGATTTGTGCAAAGCTGATGATAAATTTTACGGGGAAGAGTTGATTGTTGACATAATCAAACTTAGTTGTAATGCAGCTTTTGGCCACTCTATAATGAATCCGAATTAAAATTCTCAAGTTTGCACCAGATCTGGCCATTTGGCTCTAATATTACTTGAAAGGTTTGTAGCAATATTGATAAATTCAGGCCCACATGGACCAAAATTGCTACTGTAATGACATTGCCGTATTAGCATGGCGACAATCAGGCGCCCTAGTCGGGCCTAGGCTGGTTGTGAGATTTCATGCGAAACCACTGAGGAACTTTTGCTGGATGGTGGGGAGTGGTGGTGTAGGGGTGATTGACTACAAGCTGCAGTTTCATGCAGTCTGCAGTATTGCTCCAGAGTTCGGTATTTGAATCTTATATCAATCAAATTTTGCATAGCAACTGGTTTTCCTCTGGTTGAGCTGAGAGAGCTTGCATCGCTAGTCAAGCTCTTTTGTTGGATTGGATAAATTTTGGATGCATAAGTGGGGGTGCTATCAATGCTGCTGGTTCTTATCATAGGTATTGGCTCTATCTTGTATGTAGGAGAGTTATAAGACATGATTCTATTTTATATTGTTTGGTTTCAAGGTGAACGAAATCAGAGAAATGATTGACAAAATAGCGGCTGATGTTGACGAAGTGAAAAAGAAGCATAGTACCATACTGTCTGCTCCTCAAACTGACGACAGTGAGTACAGTGAACTATTAATACTATTTCTAATTAAATAAGCAACAGTTGGAATTTTTCGCACATCTAATTAGAAAGGAGGGATTGGAAAATCTAGTCATAACAGGGAAAAGAGTGTAAAAGAGCAAGAGGAAGACAATGAATAAAGTATACAGACAGCCTAAGAGAAGCAATAAGAGCCAAAGACAACATTGAACTGATAAGAAAAACCAGAAACAGAGAAGAGTGGAAATCCATGGTCACCGACATAGCAATACATGGCACTTGAAGAAGAAAAGAAAAAGAATTAAATAAATCTTTATTTCTTCTGACTTGATGCTAAAGTGGCTCTATCTGTTGGTCACTGCATAGAAATGTAAGACATTTTGCATTCTTTGCATTCTTTGCTGTATTTGTTCATTTTAATTTGAATTTTTCTTGTGGTTTTAGTGATGTTAAAATTAATTTGCTGCTGAAAAGTCATAGACAGGCCCGATCCCTCTATAAAATTCAGAGCTGTTGATTAGATCTGGAGTTATTATTAAGTTTTTGATTCCTTGTTTTAATATCCATCATGTAATTTATATGGAGAGACAGAGAGAATTAAAATTGAAGATCAAGAAAACTGCCTGTATTTTTAGATTTCTATTTATTTTTGCAGAAACCAAAGAAGAGTTAGAAGAACTGATGGCTGAGATCAAGAAAACCGCCAACAAAGTACGGGGAAAATTAAAAGGCAAGCACATATTTAGTCTTATGTTATTTAGTCCTAATCTAATCTTTAATTTCTCTAGTGCCACTTCGTAATGCATATAAACAGTCAATAGCACAACAAATCAAAGTCGCATAAGATCCAGGTCAAATCCAGAAATCCAGATTACTTGATTTACATTAGTTATTTGAAATAAATCCGATTGTGTTTCGAAGGAATTAATTTGCCTGTCTCTGTTATTTCTCTGTCATGTGACTATTACTTTTCCTAAGAACCTTGAGAGTAGAGATGTTTTACACGTGAACTTAAAAGTTGCTGCTTGTGTTTTTAACATGTCCATATGTACACATTTGTAGATATCAATGACTCAACTCCAAAGTATTTTATTTTTCCCACCGTCACCACTGTTGATAAAAGCTCTTTTGTAATTTTTAGTGCTGGAACAGAAAATTGAACAAGAAGAGGAAACTAACAAGGCATCTGCTGATCTGCGCATTCGCAAAACACAGGTTTGAAATTATGTTTGGGGCTATTCGCTAAATTCTTAACAATTCCTTGCAAATATGACTGTATGAGTGGGCTGGTGAATGCTTCCACTGTCAAGATGGACAACGGACAAAGTAGTTTTTACTTTTTTTGTAGCCTTATGTACCTGAGTTACTTCACCTGAAACTGTTCTTATTATATCAGACTTCTGCATTGACATAGGTCTTATGGCATTAGATCTGGCTTTTTGTTTTTGTCTTGTCTTTTCCTCTTCCTCTTTTCTATCTTGCTTTATTCCACTGACTGATCTGTGGAATTGACCTGTCCATTTGCAAATGGATTTGGAGTACTTAGGTCATGCACCAGTTATGAGTATTTTGATAAGTATCAGTACTTATTACATGCAATAAAAATAAGTCTTCTGAGTATTTAGACTTATTATTTAGATAAGTATTAATGATTAATACGTCAAAAATAAGGAGTCATGAGTATTTTGATGTAATAAGCATTGATACTTAGATTTACTTATCTAAATATCTAGATATACTTATTTATTAAATACTCATAACTGGTGCATGACCTAAACATCTGGGTACCTAATTGTCTGTTATCTAATCGGTGGGACCTAATTGTCACATACCCACCATCAACTGATATAGTATATTATTTGAAATAGAGCTATAAAAGTGTTTCATCACCACCACCTCCACCAGCATCATCATTATCATCATCATCATCACGTCTATTTCAAGTATAAAGATGATTAACCACTTTACTGGTAATTTTTCCGTAACATAATGTAAACTGGATGCAATATTATTTTACGCCCAGTAAAATTTTACTTTATTACTTATCTGTGGACTAGATCATATAAATTGTAGGCTTGACAGTGATTGCAGACTTTTCAACAGTTATTATTATTATTATTATTATTATTATTATTATTATTATTATTATTATTATTTTAATAATGAACTTGTATAGCACCATTTTTGTAATGCACTTGGCATCAGTCGATGGTCGCGTCGAATTTGAAATGTAATCCCCAGTGTGCATTATTGCTTTAGCATTCCACCATTCTACGAAAGTTCATAGAGGTCATGAACTTGTACAACACTGCGCAAGTGGACTATCGTGAGGGCTGCAAGAAACGCTTGCAAAGACAGATGGAAATAAGTAAGACACCGCATTAGAGGCCATGCAAATTGTTTTTTACTGCAGTAGTGACGGCTAAGAAAAAAGTATTAAAAAATGATGACTGTTATTGTCATCTATTTTAGTTTTACTCTTAAAGATTTTATTATTTAATTTTAGAATTATTTGTTTATTTAAATATGTTTGATTAATTATATTTATTGTTATTTTAAGTACCATTTGTGAGTTATTGCTGTTTTGATTATAACACATTTTCAGGTTTGTTTATATAGTGCATTGTGAAAGAAGCTTTCTCAATACCAGATTTCATCTTTCAAATATTCATTCATTTCTGTTTCTTATGATTTGCATTTGTTATTTAAAATGATTTTACTACAGCGTTTTCGTGTTAGTCTGTTGCATCTTTTTATTGTGATTGGATTTGCAATCTTTCTGCAAATTAAAAGTTTGAGATCTTATTGTTTCAGATTTATTCATTTAAAAAAATTCATTCTTCAGCTGATTGGATTTTGCACACCGTCGTCTCATCCAGTTGTAATATGAATTCACCGACTTTTGTGATTGTTTTCAACCATGTAGGTTCAGTTTAATTAAGTTATTTCATTTATTATTTTATTCATTTGAATGGTTTCTTGTGCTCATTTTAATTATCACATTTATTTCGTTTTAATCACTGACTGTTGCTGCAGTATTTTGATTTTAAAATTTGGTTATACATGCATTGTTTTTGCTTAAACATTTTCATTTCCAGTACAATATGTGTGAGTGTTGGCTTGTGTGTTATAACTTATAATTATAATTAACAACCCTATACCAGTTTATTTTATCTTTGTGCATGAATGCAGGCCTTGTTTGCCAAGTGTTGCTTCTCATTAGTTATACTTTTGTCGATGTTTATATAGCGCCTGTTCTCGACAAGTGAAATAAGTAGGTATTCAAGCATTTCTCGAAGAGTGTCCTGAAGTTTTTGGTTGCAAGTTTGCCTTGCGACGACTCGTATGCACTCATTGTGTTAAAATACGGCATGCTGACAGCCAAACGAAATGTTCAAGGCTCTTGTCGCTTGTAGCCGGAAGAGTCACTTCCAATGATGAGCTAGAAGAAATGCTGGAATCAGGCAATCCGGCAATTTTCACTCAAGGGGTTGGTTACTTCCTCATTTTGAGTCGTTCGTTGGTCATTTTAAATAAGCATCCTTACGTGGATAAACTGTATGAAAGCAGTTTTTTTCAAACATTGCAAGCAGATTCTTTTGTAGGTGTTGCTTCAGACAGATGTTTATTGGTTTATGTTTGACGGATATAAGTGAGAACCGACTTGTCCTGTTTACTTGTCTCATTTTAGGAATCGATCTTAAGTCAAATTGAGTAACTCATATTGCTAATATCTGCTCTGTAGGATTTAAATCTAGGATGTTGAATTAAATGCAGCATGAACCTCACTTCGTCCAAATTGAACTGACTCACTGACAGCAGTTTTTTAAACTAGATTACAAATAAATGTGAAAATATTGCATATTTGTGGACTGGCAAATAAATGTTGCAGAAATAAGTATGAACATTTGGTGAAAATATCAAACTGTCTTTTATTCTCATATTTTGATGATTTGTGATTTGATACATTTCAATTTGAATGTCAATTTGGAATGAATTATATATGATTATTCAATTTGATCCATCCTTGGTATTGGGGGGATTGGCCCCAAAGAGGCCCTCAAATGCATGTATGAGTGCTGCTATTTTCCATCATCCTTCTAATATTTTTGTGCAACGTTCTGTAGATTATAACGGACACTCAACAGGCGAAGCAGTCTTTGAAGGACATCGAAGCTCGGCATAATGACATCATGAAGCTTGAAAAGTCTATCAAAGAACTTCATGATATGTTCATGGACATGGCAATGCTCGTTGAGAGTCAAGTGAGTTATTTGATTACTCTCTGTTGAATCTGGTCATCGTAGCCAGTATGTCGATAATTTCTGCGTAGAATCAGATTTAAAATGAAACAGTTATTGTCTCCTACTAATCAATTCCAATTAATATTCAACTCCTGAATATGATTTTGACTTTTACTGTGCTTTGAATCAGTTATTTACTAATTGTAGCCTAACGGAGCAATTAATAAATGTTGTATTTGGAGATGTCTTCATTTTTAACTTCTTTGCTTTCTGGTTATTTTCTGAATTGTTAAAACTATTTGTTCAGTTTGTTAATGCTGTCTACTGCTGTCATATTTTGTCTTCTAATTGATTTTCTACGTGAGAACTTTTGCCCTTCCGTGGCGGCCTCTGATAGATTAATTTTTGAAGATGTCAGGAATTCTTGTAAAATTTTAATTTGATCACTGTGTAGGGAGAGATGATCGATCGAATAGAGCACAACGTTGAAAAGGCTGTTGATTATGTAGAAACTGCGGCTGCTGACACTAAGAAAGCCATGAAATATCAGAGCGCGGCACGAAAGGTATTGCCCAGTTCTTAATGAGCAAGTTCTCTGCTTTTTGTTTAGCCATGTTGTAATAATTATTATTGACAATAGTAGCGCTGGTCTGCTATTAAAGTCCCTCAGCCAGGAGAGACTGGTACAGATTACATGATATGGGGCCAGTGTTCTCTTACAATGCACCTGTTTATCCTGCGGATTAATCCACTACTCGGTTGCCACCATCATCTGATGAGTGAAGGCTGAGTTAGGATTTATAATATATTATCCATTTAATCCTAAGGGTCAGTGGTGTTTTAGGCTGAGTATTTGGTGTCAGTTTATTTGAATATTTGATTATTGAAAATAACTGATGATTTGCTGAATAGCTATTTTACTTATCGCATATTCGGTCACTAAAATAAGAAACCCAAAACGAATCTTCAACTACAAACCAGAGGGGAGAAGATCTAAAGGAAGACCTAAAAGACGATGGGTGGACGGTTTGGAAGAGGATCTGCACATGGCAGGGATGAACCTCAATGGAAAAACTGATGGAAGACACCGAATGACTTTGGAAGAAATAGCAAAGGACAGAGAACTTTGGAGAGATGTCATGGAGAAGTCAATAGCTGGACACAGCTGGAGGACGAAGACCTGACTTGACCTGATATTCGGTCGAATATAACGGCTTGTTTTGTGGTTATTTGATGTGCGATTTCTCATGTAAGGTCTTTACTTATATTTGTTTGTTATTTGCAGAAAAAGATCATGATACTAATATGTGTTGCGGTCGTTGTCATCGTTCTTGTCGGTTCTTTGGCGGGAACTTTTGCACCCTGATTTTCTGTTCTTGATCAATGCGAACTTTTCTAAGATAAACCTCTCGGTGGCGACACTCGGCTGTCTATCCGGATGCTGTTTGCAGGAGTTTTTTCAGGAGGTCTAAGAAGTGAGAAGTGTAATTTGCTGCTTGAGTATTGCCGTCGTTTGCGGCGTACGGAACATTAATCTCTGTTGTGCACTTTTTTTACCTATTTGAAGTTGTTCTGTGTTTTAAAAAATAGTCTGCTGTTTTTAAGATTTGGCCCGGAACTAACTTCGGAGTGTTGTTTGTTAAGACTAGACTTAGGCTGATATTTGACCGACTTGATTGTTATTCATTCTATGAAAGATGAATTATTTTAGCGCTTTTTAAGCGTGAGACTGTGGTTTGATCTTATTAGAAATTTGAACTTGTTTGACGTAGAATTTTTAGACGATGTTTTGACGAATTTGGACTTTCTTGTCCCTTTACCTCTTTGTATTTGATGCATATCTGCATTGATTTTCTGTTTGAATTTGGTGAGAATATTTGCAGTTGTAGATTTAAAATCGTGCTTAGCTTAAATGTTTTCTCTAAAAGAGACAATTTTAGATGATTCTTATTGATTCATATTTCTCTGTGTTGTAGACAGTTAATTTCCTATTATGATTGGTTTGCATAAGATTTCTCTCTTGTCTGTAATCAGTTCACTTTCAGCCAATTATTAGCTTACGTTTCGAATCATTATGTTCTGACTGTGTGCTGCCCTTCTATCTCATTGGCTTTGTAGCTTTCAAGAAAAATCTAGCATTGTTCATTTGATATTGCAAAATATATTTTCTGAAAAATTATAAGTGACTTATTCTTACTGAACAGTTGATATGTTTATGGATAAATTTAATTGCTTAAGTCTTATAGAATAAACTTTGGACGTAAATAGAAATGTTCTGCTGATGTTGCAGTATTTTGTTAGACTGGTTTGTCATTTGATGGATTATGAAAATACTGCTTTAGCGCATTTACAGGAAACAGTAGGATTACGTGCTGTCGGATTTTTTCAGTCTTAGTAGCATGCATTACTGTAATGTTGCTTTTTAGCAGTTTTTGCCGTTTGCCTTGTTAGTCAATGAAAGAGTTCTGTATAATAGTTTTGCCGAATGGGGGGGCGACCTGATCATGAAAGACTGTGGTTACTGATCGATATATTGGTATCTTTGTAGTAGAGGCAGAATTTTGAAAAGTAGTTGTTATTCTTGCTAAATACAGTTGCTTTGGTTGTATTTGATGCACTCAAAATGCTTTAGAAGCCAATTTTATCTTGTTCACTGGTATGTGTTTATGATGCTACAGATTTCAAAGATGTATAACAAGTTTGCTCAATTTGGCTAGAATTGTTCTAAGTTGGTACCGGTAATCTTGAATTCGCAAGCTACAACATATCCAACCAAAAACTCAATAGTGGAAATTCCTGGCTGGCATGTTTTATAAGCAGAAACTGACGTCAAACCCTTCAATGCATTTGCATTTTTCTAGTTTTGTTGCAATACAGTTGAGATAATGATTGTTGAAGGATGGTCTATGTTGTGATATGAATAGGTGTAAGGCAGTGTATTGATTTATTAGTCAAAGGTGAGAGGTATTTGGTTTTTTAAAATAGAAGCTCAACTGTTCTTATGTTACCCTTCGAAAGTGCGTGAAATTGAAGAATGCCATTAGCACCTGACTAAATTTGGTCAGATGTTGAAAGTACGGCATGGTTCTTGACTTTGAAATGATTGGCAAAGAACTAAATTGTAAACAGAGAAAAAATCTGTAACAGATTATGATTGGAGGTGACAGAATTTGTGGGGAGAGACCATTAATGTTTTGATGATGTGAATCATGCAAAGTTTCTTCCGAGACTTGGTTCTTTCCATTCTTCATTCTTCCATTTTATTTGTTATGCAAGTTTCGTCGGTTCAGGTCTTATGGCTACAACTGTTTGGATATGATGCCTGTCTATAAATATCCAGTTTACGAGGCAGCTGCTTGCAAAACGGGCTCTTCACCCTGCTTCCTTATGTAATTATTCTATGGACAGAAAGGATCACTGCATAGGAAAAAGTAAGATAGCCAAATGTGCCGGGAGCTATGTTGCAATTTGAACCTAAGTCGATTCTTTTGAGTTGAAATGCAAATGCAATGAACAGAACTGAGATTTGCCATAGTGTTTTTAGGAATTGAATTGCAATTTCAAAAGGTTTGTCAGCTTTGATGGCTTTTTATATCTACCACAGAAAACAGAACGCACCAGCCGCTATATACTCAGAAGGCCATGTATCGACAGAAATGCTCAAACGCTGGTACCAAGCCGTTAGTCGAGTCGTTTTCTTGAGACGGGTGATTGCGGAGGTGCGCGCACGCGTACCTTTTGCCCGAGTCTTTTTTTCCCTAGTTGTGCGCTCTCCATTAGCTATGCATGTTGTGAACGGGGCAATCCGTTATTAAATCTAGTGTCGTTGAAGCGCATTATGTGTTATTTGTGTGAATAGATTGTTGATCTTTTTGACGATGTTACTTGTTGTTTGGCGCAGCTTTTGCATTTTCATGAATTTCACGGATTTCTCTCTTACTGTTGTGTACTACCGCGTGTTTGCGTTTGAAACATTTCTGGCAGAAACGCTGCCAGAGTGGATATGACAACTGATTTTAACTATTTCTAAACAATCAGTTTGACTAATTGTTGTAAATTAAAGAGGAACGAAATTGGTGAATCTTGTGTCAAGATAGTGAAATTTACAAGAATATTCCTGCTTTGTGATGAAAGTTGTGAAAAACTTTTGTTCATCCGCATAAAGAAATAATTGAAATTCGCCGCAAAGGTATTTGGAAACAATTTTGTATAAAGTCAATGATATTTTATGAAATGTTGGCAGATTTTGTAAATGGTTACAGTATGATTTCATTTGCTTTTCGATTAATGTGGAAAAAAGTAAGAAATTTATGTGAGATAGTTGTCGATTTCTGCAAGACCTATCGCCAAGTGCTGTCGCCATTTATTAAGTATTTTTGAGCAATTAGCTTCTGGCAGAGAGAGATACTGGTGCACCTTCTAACCCTTAAAAGAGACAAGCTCTTAAGACTAGGGGTAATTGCGGCTAGCTATTACCCCCTCCTCCCCTAACCCAGTGGCCTTGAAACTCGTGTTTAAGTGACGGTAGACTTAGAAGGAACAACAAATAAAGCCCCCAGTACCATTCTGATAACATTGCTCTAAATTTACTTCAGAGTGCCTAATTATCTTGCTATACTTATATGAATAAATAGTACTGTATGAATAGATATGGAAAATGTTGCCATTTTAAGGGGTGGCGCCTACAGTATAATCTTGTTATTAGATTGTGTTGGGGTGCAGTAACGTGCAGAGACTGGTTGATGCCCCGGGGCCAAATGGACATTTTTTCAGATTTAGAAATGTTGAGCAAAAAATATTTGTTGCCTAGTCAAACAAGCCAGCTCTTAAACTCACTTTAAACTAGACCTGTGCGCCGCCGACGCCGCGCCGCCGCCGCCGACGTTTTCATGACGCCGCCGCCGCCGGTAATATAGGATCGGCGCGCCGCCGCCGCCGCCGCCGAGAGAACATCGGCGTGACGCCGGCGTCCCCTTGGTGAAATTATTTTTTATTGTAACCAGAGTATACATGTAGGCCAACACTGTTGTAATACGTGGAAAAACTGTCTTCACGATACAGTATAGTCAACATGTGCTAGCTAATTCAAAGCACAATTCAAAGCACACGTTACTTATTTACTTCGCTTCATTCGTCTAGCTATCGAATGACGTCCTGTATTGTTTACATTCTGAAAAATGGCCACGGCAAAGAAAAGCGTTTTCGATGATAATTACGCGAAGACCTAAAAAGATGCTACATGTAAAGTGATGCTAAAATTAACTACTATGCACAGTTAACTAAACGAGCAGTGAACCTATGCATCATAACTGAGAGCGTTTGTTGCTTAAATACTCTTAGTTTAGTTTAAAATTAATCTTCTTAGGATGATGTCGGCAGTGCTTTGTTTTCTTAGTTGGCACATGCACTTTTTAAAAGTTTTCATTTATGGTCAATTTGGGATATATAATGAAGCAATATAATTTGATAAACAGAACCGTAGCTAGGGGCGGGGCAAGCTGCGCCGGGCGCCGTCTTAGTGGAAGGGGGCACATTTTGGACACTATTTTTAAGTTTTTATACCACCACTATCCACTTTTTACGGCGAAAAATACAGAAAATACAGATAAGTTAAAAAGGTCATCACCGGTTTTGGGGCGGCTAGAGGCTATAGATTGCTATGTCGTGAAAGCTCAGATAGGCATAAAAAGGTCATCACTGGAATTTATGGGCTCAAAATGTGTACCTTGCCCCGAACGCCGAATACACTAGCTACGGCTCTGTTGATAAAATGTTTCTTAAACTGTATACTTTTATTTTTACTAGTATTATAAGTTTGTAACATTGTTTTCAAATTAACCGGGTGACAAAAAACCATGAGGATTGGACAAAAACGACGATGTCATATGGTGTCCTTTGTAGTCACACGTATTGTACTGTATTAACCGTTTGTACGCCGCCGACGCCGCCGACGCCGCCGCCGCCGCCAATAAAGTCCGCGCCGCCGCCGCCGATGAAATTGATTCGGCGCGCCGCCGCCGCCGGTGATAAAGCGGTCACACGCCGCCGCCGACCCTCAGAGCGTCGGCGCACAGGTCTACTTTAAACTTCTTTCTTGCAATTCACAACAATCTACACGGCACCTACCCATATTTCACCTCTCCCATACTTTGCCTCTCATTTGGATGCTCCCCCACCCCCATCTGGTGGATGCGCGGGGCTACCGGCCATCCTCTGCACGCTATTGTGGGGGGCGGCAGGCAACATCTCGCCTACTCTAAAAAAAAGTAGTCGGACCAGTTCTGGTCCTGGTCCTAACGTGGTAACTCGCCGTAAGTGGGTTGGCAAGAGTTTCAGCTTCGGCAGCATACTGCACTGAGTACTACTACTACTACTACTACTACTACTACTACTACTACTACTACTACTACTACTACTACCACTACTACTACTGTACTCGGTCGTAGAATCTTGAAACTCTTCGAGAAAAAGACGACCATTTTGCCAGTTCAATCATAACGATTTGCAGGTTCTAAAATAGTTGCGGTTTTAAAAAAGATTTATTGACAAAAGATTCACGTTCAAGTGAATACGGCACTGATCGATAGATAATGCACCTGCTGGTACAGATGAAAGGTGCCGTTCGTCTATTAATAAAAACGCAGCAATGACGTCAGTTGAAGACTCAGTGTTTTATCCAGACCTGTTAGGGGAGATTCCCCCACCTCAAATGCCCCCAAATTTCAGCAGTTACGCAAATTTTTGCATTGAGCCGTTTCTTTTCCCCTTCCAGCCAGGTCAATCCCCTCAAGTCCTGGGGCCTGGATGAAACACTGTTAAAAGACTAATAATTAAGAATAAAAAGCAAGCGTTTATTTCTCGCTCCTTTGTGCAACCACCTGCACACGTTAAGATCGATGATGATCGATCGATCGATCAATCAATCATCATCGATCTTAACGTGAATGAAAATGCAGTCGTCCTTCACGTAGTGGCCGGGTCTTAACAGGTCGTCGAGGTGAATGAACTTTGTCACTCCGAATGGGCAGTTGTTCTTGGTCCCCTTCGGCCTATCGAAGGCCCCCTTCGTTTTCACGACGGCAGGATCGAGGACGTGAGATACATGTCTCCTGGCATTCTGGTTGACGCACTGGTCAAGCAGAGTGACGGTAATTCTGTTGGTAAACGGCCATTTGACGATGCAGTCGTAGTTGTTCGGACAGATGTTCAGATGCATCGACATGAACCGGCCTTGAACTGTTCAAACGGTTTATAATAATAATTTTCGCAAATACAACAACGAACGTCGTCAAAATGAATGAAATCTCCACAGCACGTGTATAGCCTAATTATTTTAATTATATTTTTGTACAGTAATTGTATTAGACCAGTGTTTATTCTAGGCCTTCTCTGGGGGAATTTTTCCCTGAGTTTTAGAATTCCCCCTCCAAAAAATCTTATATGCTGAAGGATTGGAAATCCCCCAAGTGTGGAGACTCAGACCTTGTCCCTCCAAACATTTCAACATCCCCCAATGTCAAGGTGGCTAGAATAAACACTGGTATTACACAATGGCGTAGTGTGGAATTTGTGCGCAAAACCGGTCAGGCCTAGAATTTTTGGGAGGGGCAGGCTCGTCGAGAGGGGGCAGGGGCAAATGCCAAGGGCCCCGGCGATCTGAACGGGGCCCGGGCGGGTCCCCAGCAAAGCTATCACACGAAATATTACTTGTTAATGTGACCTCTGCTGAGTGTCCTTCAACGTCTGACGAGCAAAAGAGGTCATCACCACTTTGTCACACTAGTTGAACTTTTTTGAGGACATTATAACTTTCTAAAAAAAATTAGGGGTCCGCTAATGTGCTTTGTCCAGGAACCCGGACTTTCTCACGACGGGCCTGAGGGGGTAGGTAGGGTTATCGAAGCAGAATCGATGCGCCAAGAAGTTGCAAGTACTCCCTGACGACGTTTTCTGCTTGCTTTATTAGAAAATGTCGATGTAACACCCCTATTCCAGTACCCTGGCTACGCCATTGGTTGACTATTAAGCGCATTGGCGCTGTCAATAGGGACACTGTTTGGCAAGCGAAAGGCAGACAACCCATTCGACATTACAGTCGCGATTTGCAAACAATTTTAGTTTAGCACATTATTTTGGAAAAACAAGAAACAAACAATCAAAAATCGGACCTTAGACCTATACTTGAATTTTTATATAATATTATTTATTCGTCCACTTTTTTTCGTGCTGCTTACCTATTTCGTCGCCGTATAAGTAGGCGTTTATCTGCAGACGGTAGCCGTGTCTTCCGGTGGACAGGTGAGGACTCGTGATCGCCGAATTTGTCACCGACCTGGCCTTTCGACTGACTTCGTCGAAATCTTCGATCTTCCAGAGGGTGAAGGGAGCGTGGATCTTACGGAGGTTGTCCAGCCGCGCCTGGAGCAGCAGCACTCGGTCGGTCAGGTCGGACACGCGGACGTTCATGTCCGCCGCCGAGACAGACCCGATCGTCTGCGCCACCATGGCCAGGTGCCTTTCGTATCCGGAGCTCAGGTGCGCGTCCAGGTCGCGCAGCAGACACTGCAGCAAGGTAAGACAAAAAGTGAAACGAATGAAAGAGATGCGATTAGAAAATTGTAAATGCTGGTGTGAAATGATTAAGACGTGAGTGGTTGTCGGTGGCGTAGCCGGGATTCCCGAATGGGGGGGCACATTGATATGTTCAGGCAGTGTTTAATCTAGGCCATTTCCGGGGGAAAATTGCCCTTTTTTCCCCGGAAATTTCAAATTCCCCCGGAAATTTTGGAATTCTACATGGACTAACAGCGGCCCCTAGCAGAATTTCCCCGGTTTTGTCAGTTCCCCCCCCCCCCGACTCTTTCAGTTCCCCCCGGAGTCCAGGAGTCTAGATTAATCACTGTGTTCAGGTTTTGACGAGCAAAAAGGTCGTCGATCAATAATCATTTTGAGCCAGGGGCGTAGCAACGAGGGTATATATACCCCAAAAATAAGACTGCCTTAACATTTTAATGCTTTTTAAAAGATTTTCACAGATTTTTTAAGGTTTATACCCCAAATCACATTATACCCCTCCTCCCAATCAAATTCCTGACTACGCCTCTGCTTTGAACATTCCACATTCTCTCCGAGCATACTAACTAGCCCCGCCCCTCCAAAAAATTAAATTATCGACGATTTCTCGTAAATTCCACGATCGGCCCCATCTCGAATAGGGGGCCGGACCCCGTGGCTACTCTAATGGTGGCTGTATTAAAGCCGCAGAGCTCTTACGATCAATCTTTAATTATCAAACTTATTTTCGCCTGAAATTCTTAAACCTATTTAGAAGTATTTCAATGTCTAACTCTAACTATTGTGATGATTTCGAACATTTCATCCTTGAAATTTATAAATTTATTGCCTACTGCATATGCTTTACGATGAGTCTTTAACAATGATTACCTCTTGAATTTGAGATAGACTATAGGCCTACTAGCAAATAAGCGCGTAAGAATAAGCAGCTGCTAGGTACATTACTAAAAAAAATAAAGGCCCTACATAAATTTACGAGACTAAGCTTACTCTTGGTTACGACGTTAGAGCTAGAGCAATGCTTACATGCAGGTATAAGCAGGCTTGTCCATGGGAATCCCATGGGATGGGATGGGATGGGATGGGACAGCGCTGTTCCGTCCCATCCCATGGGACTCATGGGACAGCGCTGCTCTTAATTTTATTTAAACCTTTTTTGAAGCTCTTACCCGTATTTTTCTTCATATGTTCATAATATTTGCATGTATATTTTGTGATTGGACATAAAAGTTAAGAGTTAATAAATTTTTGTCTTTTTACATGTCTCTTTGTACATGCAGTCCTATAGTTAATAGACATTAAACCTAAACTTTCATAAATTTCATAATTTCGTTTGAACTGTATTACACACGATTAGTATTTCATATTAATATTATAATGGGAATCCCAGGGGACAATGGGATGGGATGGAATGGGATGGGACAGGCATAAATTGCCACGGGATGTGAATGGGACAGAAAAATCTGTCACATGGACAAGCCTGGGTCTTAGGATAGCTTATCGTCACCTTTGCTGTCATTCATTGGTGTAGCTACGGAGAGGAGAAAGCGGGCCGGGATCAGTAATGGAATTTGCGCAAAGCCGTTGAGATTTTTTGGGGGGAGGGGTTGGTAGGATTGGCCAGGGCCGCCGAGAGAGGGTGCAGGGGGCAAATGCACTGGAGCCCAGCGGCCTGGCCGCCTGGAGGGTGCCCGGGGCGATGATGAATATTATATATATTATTAACAATAATAACACAAAAAGGAGACCACCACGTTATGCGCACATGGGCCCGGCAAGTAAAGGGGGCGGGCGCTGAGGACATCATAAACAGCGAGAAAAAAGCGATAAGCCAAAAAGGTCATCACCAGTTTTAGAGAGTTGTAACACAGTATCGTCGTAGTGAAATCAATAACGACAAGCAACTTTTTCTAAGACTTGTGACTTGTCAGGGGCCCGCCGGCCCTTCTGCACAGGGGCCCGGAATTTCTCTCGGCGGGCCCGTGATTGGCATAGGGTCGATATTCATGGAGGCGAATGTGTCAAAAACTACTTGACGCTATTTTTTCTTGTAGACTTCACCACTCGAAAATTTCGATGCCCCCTCATATTCCGGAACCATGGTTACACCGCTGCTTTCACTAGAATGACTAACTAAATTTTGGCATACTAGAATGACTAACGAATTGACCTTTCGAAAATAAAAACAGAGTGACAATGCATACGATTGCACGCGTCCCATTTGACACGAAATGCGAGTCAAGTCATGAAAAACGACATACCGGGTCTTAACGTTAGCGCCAATCTTATTCATTCGGCTGCGCAAATCAAGCGACGTGTCGCTTGTTTAATTGCTCTTAGCGGGGGTCAAAGAGAGAGAGAGAGAGAGAGACAGACAGACAGACAGACAGACAGACAAAGACAGAGAGAGACAGAGAGAGACAGAGAGAGAGACAGACAGAGAGAGAGACAGAGAGAGACAGAGAGAGACAGAGAGAGACAGAGAGACAGAGAGAGACAGAGAGAGAGAGAGAGAGAGAGAGAGAGAGAGAGAGAGAGAGAGAGAGAGAGAGAGAGAGAGAGAGAGAGAGAGAGACTTTTGCAAAGCTGCGACGTTGTTATGGCCATAGATTTATTATAAGTACTAAAGTCTTTGGTTTTGGCGAAGCGACTTACAAAAGATGTCAAAACAGTATTGAAGCAAACGGCAGAACATTTGATTAATTAAGCAGCAACAGAGCACTAAAATGAGATCGTTCACCTGATGAATGCAGCCGGCTTCCAGGTAGGGACAGTAGACAGGCTGGCGCTTGCATTCTTTCAAGTGATCCGGCATCTAAACAGATTCACACAAGAAGAAATTCGCGCGAAGACCTTATCAAGAATCCAATTAATTAACTGAAATTCGCCACTCTTTTGGTTTCATCAACAATATATATATATATATATATATATATATATATATATATATAATCAGTGGCGTAAACATTGTGGGGGGATAAAATCGTTCATAACGTCAGGTCAGACCCCCTTTTCATCCCCAAAAAGTCTTGACAAGCAAACAAAACAGGTCATCCACAATGAGTGATTTTACCAGATTTTACCATAAGGCACAAAACATTGGGGGGGGATAATTGATACTCGATCTGTCCCCCTCTGACTAATTATAGGGGGACCGTTCCCCCGTGTTTTACGCCCATGTATATAATGGTTATGACCGTTATGCCCTTTCGAAAATGTGCTCGTTAGGTAGTCTCACATTATTTGAGAATAGCGTGGAAGATTCTAAAATCTCAAAGTTTATTATTATTGCTAAAATGCAAAACAAGTTTCATTGCGATAGGCCTATCTTTGAACAGAGGACAGAAATTATGACAAACAGCAACAGTGGGGTTTCAGTGCCACATTACTACTACTTCTACTACTACTACTACTACTACTACTACTACTACTACTACTACTACTACTACTACTACTACTACTACTACTACTACTACTACTACTACTACTACTACCACTACTACTACTACTACTACTACTACTACTACTACTACTACTACTACTACAGTACTACTACCAAAAAAAAAATAATAATAACGTGATTTCTAGTGGTTCTGTATGCATTAGTCTGTGTGAAACCCACTTCGTCGCGAGCGTCTTGGCTTTAACTATCTCCCTCAATTTTTATAATTTCTGGCGCCGTCACAATTAGTGTCAAGCCAACTTAATCGGGCGACGGAGGATGACAGAGAAGACGAACCTCAGATTTCGGCAGGTCTTTGACGCCGCACCCGTTGGGGCAGTAAACGGGGAATTTTTCGCAGGTCTTCATGTGTTCGATTTCGTCTCGTGCCCTGATCGACGCCAGACAACAGACGCACGAGATCTCGGCGTTCGGACACGACTCCTTGACGTGCGTCGAGACGGAAGACTTCCCGATCTTCAGCCCGCAGTCGTTGGGACACAGGATCTGTCGCATGGGACAGACCTCGGCGTGAGGCTACATGCACAGAAGCGCAAAGCGAATCTACTTCACACTTCAATAATTAATAAGCCTAGCTCATCTTAGAATTTAGACCATTGCATTAAACAGAGAGGGCTCCACAGGGACCGGTGCCCCCTATTGAATGCCTGCCCCTACCCCTATCGATGGTGTTATATGCTGATTTATGAAAACTAGTTGGCTTTCCATGCTTAGAATTTGCCACCCCTAACCTCCACCCCACTTGCCTAATCCAAGAGTCGCCACTGGTAGTGTGGCGACAATTTTCGAATTTTAAAAGTCTACAAGCAAAACAAACGTCCAGGAGTCCATGGCACATATCATTCGCACCCATATATATATATATATATATATATATATATATATATATATATATATACATATAGTGCATATAAATTATATATATGTATACATATATAGCCTAGATACATATACATATATATATACGTATAATATATATATATATATATATATTTTTTTTTTTTTTTTTTTTTTTTTTTTTTTTTTTAGCCCTCGGTACTTCATTCCCGAGGGCTTATGAAAAAATTGTCCGGAGACATATAGAAATAGTGTGCTAACTCTCGTCCGGTTCGAGGCGTGGAAAAGAACCTCGGAAGGCGATTGCGCTGAAGCGTTGAATTGCAACTGACAAGCGCTGGAAGAGGAAACTGCCTTCCCTTTTGTCTCCGGAATATATATATATATATATTAAATATAAATATATTCTCTCCGTTAAATATCTCGGAGGGTTTACGCAAATTCCACGACTGATATCAGCCAGAATATGAGGCCCGCACCCACAACCCCTTGGCTACGCCTGTACTATATTCCATGCCACGATGCTGACTCTGACTGCCACAGAGATTTTAGTCTAATTTAGAGCTCCACTTGACCGTTAATTATGATACCTAAACCGCCCCTTTTCCCTCACACATATTTATCAACGGTTTTCGAAAATTCCACGACCGGTCCCAGCCAGAGTAGAGGCCCCGTCCCCCACGCACCCCATGGCCAGTGACACGTGGTTTATCTCATAGTTGAAAATCCATTGAGTCAAACCAATGTATTAGCATAACGATCAAAGCGCCACATAAACTGAACTAGAGTTTATATATAAATGAGAGAGAGACAGATATATATATATATATATATATATATATATATATATATATATATAGGAGAGAGAGACAGACAGACAGACAGAGACAGAGACAGAAGAGACAGAGACAGAGAAGAGACAGACAGAGGCAGACAGAGAAACAGAGAAGAGAGACAGAGATAGCAGAGAGAGATCAAGAGAGAGAGAGACAGAGACAGAGAGTAAAATCTGAACAGTGGTGACCATGAGGTTTCGCATTTCGCCGGTCCATTGACAACCGCTGGCGTAAAACGAGCAGCGAACGTTGACTGCGTCCAACTCCCGTTGCAAGCCACGATCGATGAACATCTGCAGATCACAAGAAACAAAGCATCAACCCACCATAAACAAGGAAATTTCTGACCTAACTCAACCCACTATAAACATGGAAATTTCTGACCTAACTCAACCCACTATAAACATGGAAATTTCTGACCTAACTCAACCCACTATAAACATGGAAATTTCTTACCCAACCCACCATAAACATGGAAATTTCTGACCTAACTCAACCCACCATAAACATGGAAATTTCTTACCCAACCCAGCATAAACATAGAAATTTCTTACCCAACCCAGCATAAACATGGACATTTCTGGCCCAACTGAACCCAACCAATGTCCATGTCTGCGATGCTTTGCTGCTCAAACGACTGCAGTGGATCTTTAATCCAACAGCCACGAGTTCTGCATCCACCTCCGACCTTAACAACGGCGATAGCGTTTCGCGTATACAGAGTGTTTACGAAACATCGGAATGCAAAACAGTGTCTGCATTAGACTCACTTTATTTTTGTCGATTTTGATCTGATCGACCGGGCAACGAGGAGCAACCCTAAAGCAGAAAATCAACCGTCAAAAGCCATGGACAGACCGTTCATAAGAAGGGCCAAATTACTTTAGAATATCTTGTCAGGTCTAAAATGCAAATGGCGATATGTAATTAATGGTATTTCCAGGATCTGAAAGCGGATGGCTGAACCTGACGACAGAAATGAATACCAGTTATTTCTATGTCACGACAGGTAAAAACAGCCTCATCTTCCAGGATGTGCAGCGCACCCCCTAATTTTTTTCAGGGCTGCACCCTCCTGCACCCCAATGTTCTACGGGCCTGTTATTATTATTATTATTATTATTATTATTATTATTATTATTATTATTATTATTATTATTGTGCCAGGTCGTGGGTAGACTTGCCTGAGGATCTCCGGGAGGCATGTAGAGCAGCAGCGATGCCCGCACTCCTCGAACTGCAGAGGATAGCGAAGAAGCTGAGTGCAGACTGGACAGGCGTACTTCGGATTCAATTTGTCGACGGTCGTTATCTCAAATTCCGTGTGTTTGGGCGAAGAAGAAGACGAAGAAAACGAAGAAGATTCGGCGCTTCGGTTGCGTAACGGTCCCAAGCGACGTTTGACGCGGTCAACTGATTCGTCTTTCAGGCGAGAAAGCGAAGGCGAAAGACTGGATCGTCTTGGAGTAGGAACACCGATTGCAGACATCGCGACGGATTTTGGGTCACGGCGGTCACTGTCAGAAGACGTAATTCAGGACTCGCCGATTACTCTGAGACTCCGTAATGAATAGAATTCGCAATGGTCATATATATATATACGTTGTTTTTACGGTTTCAACGTGTGCCCAGGCAGTCAGTCGTCTATAACGGAGCCTCTCCTATATAAATCGCCCGATGGTCTCGAAGCTGTGGCATTACGACAATAACTCACTCATCATCCAAAACGAATCTAAATCACTGACAACTCTCTAAAGCTGTCCATGCGCGAGTCTCAAATCATTTACCAGAAAATACTACAACAATCGGAAAAATTATTAATGGCGTTACTGATTAATCTGCTCGACGTCGGTTCGGATATCGCAGACTGAAAATAATGTGCGGATAGATAGCCGCTATTCAACCTCAGGTGGATAACTGTGGTGTCTGTGGCGTGTTTACTGTGGCGAAAAGCAGTCACTTTTTTAACGACGACCCCCTGCTGCTGCTGCTGCTGCTGCGGGCATCGATCGATCGAATTCGCGCGCAGAGATCGAGACAAAGGAAAGCGCTTTTGTTGTTAACGCGTGAGCATGAGACAATGGCCGAACGCGACGATGGCGTCACGAGTGATGACGCACACGTCACTCGTCGCGGTGGGTGGTCTCGTTCGATACTTCCACGCCAGTCACTCCTCTTCATTTCCAATGACAACTCCGGCAAACGGGTCGATTTCGACCGTCTTCGAAGGCGCGGAGGAGGAGGAGGAGGAGGAGAAGGAGAAGAAGAAGCTGCAGGAAGCGATAATTATCGGGAATTGTGGCGGTTTAGTTCTGTTGCGATGGCCTTTTGCAAGAATTTTAATAGTCTCACGTGGAACGACCGCAGCCCGGACAAGTCGATAGGCCTACATTTTCGCTGCATTCAGCTCTGCAGAGTAATTTTCCATCTTTTAAGGTTCATTCTTTCGATAATCTTGCTTTTTGTTCGATTTTATTTCCTGTGTGTTTTATTTCGGTGTTTCGTAGTTTTTCTAAAAATCATTTTACCACATAGTATGTTGCTGGTCAATATCTTTCTGTTACAGTAAATGAGTATTCGCTCATTTCTATTGTCGACCGCTAAGAATTTGGCCAGAAAATAATGTGTCCCATAATTTGACCCGGCCTTTCGCCAGATGAGTTCCTGGAAGCAGGAATATTTTTATACCCCTAACCCCCAATTTAAGGTCGATACCCCAAAAATTTGGTAATGTGACAATGATATGCATGCAAAATGCATACTAATTAGCTCCGGAAACCCACCCACCCCCAATTTGAGGTCGACACCCCCAAATATACAATGCTATAAATATCCTTGCCTGGAAGATTTGGGTCAAACGTAACAGCGTACGTCGATTTCTTACTTATGATCATGTTTGTCGAGTAAACAATGTTGAAGACGCAGCCTGTATTGCCGAGCGCACGTTTTCTCAATGCGCACTTTTGGAAACAGCTTTGACGGGGAAACTGACACTTTTAAAAACTGTGCAGTGCAGTGCAGAGAGTGGTGGGCGCCGCCCGAGGTCAAGTCGATGATAAAAAATGTTTGACGAGCAAAAAAGGTCGCCTAGTCAATTTTGGCGCCCCTCTGGTCGGCGCCCGGGGTCACCGCCCCACCGGCCCCCCTCTGCACGTTACTGAATTTGTGGTACGTGAAATCCCATAAAGGATATTTCCTATATATAGATCGCGTGATTGACGTATGATCGTCCATCATGGATCGGGGGAGTAAAACCCCGGGATGGATGAAATTTGTGGGTTTACCCTCTGGACGATTTTGCCGGCGACCTTTCTAGAAAGAACATTTTTTACATTTCTTAAGCTCGTCCGAATTTTTCGTGACCACAAAGTGTAGATTTTCAGGCTGAAGGAAAAGATTTCGAACGCCAGATTTAAGAGAAACTCTGATTTGGTCACGAAAGCTTTCTATGTAACCTTCGGTGCTCAAATTCTCAAAGCAGTAGGATTGATCAGCTATTACAGCTCGCAATCTAAGACGCTCTACATTCAGAGGGAGGTGGGACAACTACAGAAAAATACCTAAATTTTCTATCTCCACCGGGGGTAGGCCTCGTCCAATTGCGGTGCAAAACTTCGGCTATTGAAACTCCGACAATTATGTGTAATAATTATGTCAACTCACCAGCTCTAAACTAGTGAGGAGCAGGGCGCGATTTGTAGGGGGAAGGGGGGATACCCCCACTGCCCAACTGCATCCCCTACTGCTACATTCCCCCACCACTACATTCCTCCAAGCTCGAAATACCCCCCCCCCCCACTGCTCCAGGTCACAAATCGCACCCTGGTGAGGAGTAGCCATATATGAAATGTTGAAACTTTGGTCCATATCTGACTAAGATGTTGATATTAAAATCTGAATTTTTTTATTAGGCCAATCCAAGCATTAAGTCCAAACTCGCCGACTGGATTTTGAACAATGATTTTGAGCGCCTATACCAGCGTTAAGGACATGCCGTAAATACGTTGCGATGACCGATTGACAGTTTGCATCAGCAGCAGCAGCAGCAGCAGCAGCAGCAGCAGCAGCAGCAGCAGGAGCAGACGATAAAATGCCAATCGCCGCCTACTCCTAAAACGAGAGACATTCGTCTGCTCTGTTCTCTCGGCGCGATGCATTCGACCGAACACAACATGCAGTCGTCGTCGTCGTCGTCGTCGTCGTCGTTGTTGTTGTCGTTGAATTGTCTTTTGTTTCAATAGAGTCGACGCCACAAAACCTTTTAAATCCAGTATTAATATAGCGCTACGCGGTATCATCACAGGGCTGAGTACAATGCATACAATAGCTTCCGTGGGGTATTCATATAAATATACACATATATACAGAGGTATATATATATATATACATATATCATGTCAAATAGCGTTCGATAGCGTGTATATATATATATATATATATATATATATATATATATATGTGTGTGTGTGTGTGTGTGTGTGTGTGTGTGTATCTGAGGCAATCACTGAAAGTGTATTCAGCTTTGATGGACGCTAAAATATCCCATTTGAAGTATATGGTCGCGTCTACGTTTGCTTGTCTCGCTTCGTTCTCTCCTCTGAGCGCAATGTAAAGCCCCATCGGTTCCGGTGCTACAGCGCAAATCATTGTCTCACCGTCTGATGTGTCGTCAAACTTAGCAACGGTTGCTTGGCACCGAAACCGTTGTCTCCTAGCAACGGGCGACGCTCTCGGGCAACAACGCATATACAGGGAACCAGCGCAGGTCTCCAAATACGACAGAGAAACAGACGGCGTATAAAGAACGCGGACCGTTTCCGATCCATAGGACAGGAGGAGGTTAGAACCGCGTCCGTATTTTAGTGAGACTCGTGAAAGAAAAGGTGAAAAAGTGCAAAGGCGGTCGATGCTGAGCGTCGAAGCGCTTTGTTCGCGAAGTGCAATTAAGGGAAAAATTAAAATTCCGGTCGAAATGTTTCCTTTCGTCTGCGCTCAGAAATAAAGCAATAGGCCTACATTAAGAACGCATTTAACGATAAAAAAAGGGACCTTCATAAAGCTCTTATCTAAAATGCACTTTATATATATATATATATATATATATATATATATATATATATATATATATATATATATATTAGGTGTGACAAAAAGTACAAAATTTTAGAGTTCACATCCCGTACAAACGGAAATCGATGATCCATATTAAAGTAAATAAGCTATCGAAAACAGATATTTCATATGAATCACCCATTTCTAGCAACTTTGTTAAGAATGCAAGTCAATTTTGCCAAATTTATGCATTGCATTGCCATTTTCCGACCCAGTCTGACATTAACAGTATTAGCAAGTTACACCATTGCACCATTACACCATGGTGTAAAATAGCAGGGAAATATATATAATATAGGGAAATTAGCAGGGGTAGGAAGTTGACAGGGGCAAGAAATTAGCAGAATGATAACAACACTGGACGATGGAGCAGAAGGTCGCGGGTTCAACTCTGGCAGGAGCCCTAAAGTCAATTCAGCCTTCTTTCTCCAGATGGCGATGGCAAATGAGTAGCGGATTAATCCGCGGAGTAAACAGTCGCATTTCATGAGAACACTGGCCCCGTATCATGTAATTTGCACCAGTCGCCTGGCTGAGGGCCTTGGTAACGGAGATCAGCGCCACCTTATGAGCCCTGAAGTTAGCCATGAGTGATCGGGAAGGATTTTACTTATACTTTTGCACCATTCTAACTTATATGCTCTGAGTCAAGCAGCATATCATCTTCTAAATTGAACAAAACTGACCGAATAAGAACAAAATCATACGTATGCTACAGTACTGCAGTTTAACTATTAGTGCAGTAAATGTGATTTGCTTTCTATAGTTGGCAACCCTGATCTTGATTTCTTCATTTGAATTATAACTCCAAGGCGTGAATCATGTCCATAAACTTTATGGAAGGCTACAGAAACATCCTTGATATGTCTTTCCACATCTTGTGCATGACGTGGATAATATGGCATACTTATTTTTGCATGATTTTCAATGGCTCCTGAAGTGATGTCATGCACGAGTGGAGGGATGTCAAATTTCACCCGTTCCCAATCAATGTTGAAGTAGGAGTCTGAAGTTGATTGTAATATTGTTCTTGTCAAAACAACGAATTCTACCACTGTGTTGATGATTACTCCGAACTAGTGCAATTTTGCATAAGCAAATTTCTTATATTTTCGTCCTCATCACCGACAGCAGCTAGATACTGATGTTTATTCTGTGGACCACTGCTAGAACAGCACTGATTGTCACTATCCTCCTCTTCTGCCTCCTCATTGCCCGTGTAACTGACATCACTGCAAAGGTCATTTGACTGTTTTCTGAATTGTAATTCATTTCAAACTCTTCTAAAGCAGTACTACTTTCTCCCAGTTCTCTTTTTGTTTTGGCTTCAACTTTTGTTAATTTTCATTTTCTGTCTTCCAGTTATTGCAGCCTACTTGATGTAACTGGATCAATTTTTCAATATCCAGTTTCAGGTAGTTTTTTCTGCAGATCATTCCATTTCTCAAATAGCCTTTTCACTTTTTTCACTATGCTGACAAATGCAATAGTAGGTATGCTGGCCTTATTATATATCTCAATCACTTCAGATGCAAAAGTTTTTACAACATCAACAGTCTTATGTCTCTCTTTTTGCTGTTAAAAATAACACGCTCTTAGAACATCTTCACACGTTGGCAACACATTTTGGGGAATTTTGGCTAATTCCTTTGGAAACCCAAATACTGAATGTCAACTTTTACTTCGTGTTCTAGAGCAGTGGTTCTCAACCAGTGGCGTAGCGTGACTTTTGGGGGCCCGGGGGGCATCTTTGTCATGGGGGCCCCAAAGTTTCAAAGTTTCGGGCTGACGAGCAAAAAAAAAAAAAGTCATCGCCTCCTTTTTTACCCTGACGAGCAAAAAAAAAAGGTCATCGCCTCCTTTTTTACCCTGACGAGCAAAAAAAAAAAGGTCGTCAGCACGTTCACTTCTATGGCTAGGGTTAAGAAGTTAGGGTTAGCCCTAACCTAACCCTAGCTTAGACCCCTCTTTGGGGGGCCCCCCCGCCCGGGGCCCGGGGGCAGTCAACAAAGTGCCCGCCCCCGTTACGCCACTGGTTCTCAATCCTCTTTGCCTCGCGGACCTCTTTTGAAGTTCAAAAATATCTCGCAGACCACCTGCTAAATTGAGCAGTCATCTGCTCCAAAGAGGCGGTGATGACCTTTTGTTATTTTTTGCTTGTCATGCTTTTTCACGTAGAAAATGCACAGAATACACACGAAATGTGCCGATAACCTTTTTGTGCTGATGACCTTGTTTTGATCGTCTCACTTTTCAGATTTTTCACATGGAAAATTAATATGTCTAATTTTTATTTACGTTTTTTCAGACTTCGCCGCGGACCACTAGACCCCGTCTTGCGGACCACTTGTGGTCCGCGCGCGGAACAAGGGTTGAGAACCACTGTTCTAAAGCTTGCCATAATTTAACTACAATTCACCTCTAAACCCACTTAATGATCATCATCATTAGAAATCATGAATACAATGGTTGCTATGGGCATGAGAAGAAAGCAGAACCCACTAGCGTGCCAAGAAGTGGATCACTTTATGAAGGATATTGTAGAAAAGCCTGTATTATTTTAATAGCAAACACCCAAGTTTACCAAATTTAATCAAAAACTATCAATAGATTCAACAAAACAGTTTATAATATCCCAGCAACTATGTTAATGCAGTTATTGTTAAGAAGCCATTGCTTTGCAATGAAATATGCAATATACATATTATTCATACATCAGTTTTTTCAAAGTTGGGACCCCTAGACATAAAAATAATATATTGAAATAGGGGTTTTTCTTGATCAGTAGATCAAAGAGCATCTTTTTAGTACTGAATGGATATAGTTTGTACTTTTTGTCACACCCTAATATATATATATATATATAGGCCTATATAATTATATATATACCTATATATATGTATGTATGTGTGTGTGATTCTGTTATCATATATCATATGAATCTGATGTCAGATGTATATATATATATATATATATATATATATATATATAGGTCCCTAGCTGTGTTTTTGATGGTTAGTAGAGTTTTTAAAATAATTGTCTCAAACATATTTTCGATATATATAGTCTCGAAACTTGCATCGTTTCTTCTTCTGTCCTGTGTCGTATACCGCCACCTTGTAGGTCTATCCAATATCCATCCCTCTGATTACTACGAAATAAGAAAACAGACCCTGAGAGTTTCTTCATAAAACAAAGAAGTTACGGGAAATAGTAAATTTTAACTGACAGAAGATGACTTAAAACGCGTTCAATGCAGCATCTACTTCGTTCAGTTTCAGCATCAGATTCTGATTCTGCATTCTGCATGCCGTCTATACGCCCTACGTAGGCACGGGTATAGGCTATATGCCGGTGATAACAGAGCGTACAAAATAAGACGATGAGCTAGTGACATGGTCCATGTCTGGTGAACAGCAAAAGACGACCTGTGCCCATGACTGAAAATTCAGATTTCGTGATGACACCTCAACATAAAAAATATCCCATGATTTCGTCGGGTAGTAGGAAATGGCGCCGAAATCCCCGTGGGGGTGTTCTCGGTGCTCTCTCGCTCCCCCTTTCCTTCTCTGCCTGCATGTCTCTGTATCTGTGTATCTCGCTCAGTGTCGTAGTAATATGCTCGGGGGCCCTTGGCGAAAAACGGGTATAGGGGGCCCTTTCCAGAGACAATCTGACAAGTTTGCGAAAATGTTGACTTTTTTTGCTTGTCGGTCTTTCGATCTGCCTCGGGTCGGGGGCCCTTTTCATGCAGGTCGGGGTCCTTGGCATTTGGCCAGGTTGTCCATGTAGCTGCTACGTCTCTGATCTCTCTGTCTTCGTCTCTGTCTCCGTCTCTGTCTGTCTGTCTCTGTCTCTCTCTTTCTCGCTCTCTTTGCAGAAGAACTTCATAACCAAAATATTTCACATTCTGTTCTCTTCCTTAGCTATCCTCGATGCGAGTTTGGGCTACATGTATATGTCACGTCTGTCCATATCTGTCGACCTTCTGCTTAAATTCATGTTTTGAAAAAAGAGTCCAGTCCATGTTGTTATCTTATCTAGTCAAGATGTTCTTTTCGTTGTCTTCCGTCGGAAAGTGAGTGTTCCTTCAATTAGTTCTTCTTCTAGACAAAAGACACTTTCTAGGCGATTCAATTTCGTCTTGTAGTCCAGGTTACGCTAGACGAAAGATTCGAGCGAGTCGTATTGTTTAATTAAGGTTTCACTTAGGTCCTATGTTGCTAACGACAACTACAGTAACAATTGCATCTGCATCTTTATCATCTACTGCCACACAAAATTCTGAAACGACAGAAATCGCTTTAATTGATCAACCACACGCTCTAATCACCTATCATCCGAAGAGAGAGAGAAACTACGATTCGCTTCTTAACAGGTAGTTTGTGTGTTTTTCTTGACAAAAGGCCCTACTGAGATGTCTGTTTGTTTCGCGAGTGGAACTGGGACGGTTCAACGACGATAGTTATGGTGTTATTGTCTCTGTGTAGATCTTGCTGAAATATAAGATGATGATGATGAGGAGGAGGAGTGTCTCTTATAGGAGGCTTTCTGCTTTGTCCTAAACGAAGAAAGAAGAAGTCGATCCGTATCCGACGACGGAGCTTCCATCTACCGAGTCCACAAAGAAGTCTCCGACGCCGGCGCCGGCGGCGGCGGCGGGGCGACGGTGCTGCACGGGGTCCCCGTCTAGAAGTCGGACACGCCCGTGTCGCCGCCGCCGCCGAAGGGGTACGGTTCCGGGTGGATGCCGGCGAACTGCTGTGCCTGATCGTCGTTCTCGTGCACCAGCTGGTAGAATCTGGCGCTGTGCTGTTCCTCCGACTGCGGCTGTGGTGGCGGCGGTGGGTTCGATGGTCTCCCCTGGGCTGGGTTGGAACCCCGGGGGCGCGACGACGGCGGCGGTGGGGCTCCCGACACGTCTCCGGTTCCGTACACGACGCCCCCGGATTTTCTTATCTCGTCTTCTTCCAGGATGAGACGATAGACGTCCGAGTGTGCTGGATCGAAAGGTTTAATCTTGGCTCCAGGTCCACTCGTTGGTCCGGCGGGGGCCCCGGTTATCCTGGACGAACACGGCGTCGAAATCATTTCAAAAATAACTTACAATTTTCGGTTTTAAAAACAAACGACAAAGATCACCGACAGCTTAACAAAAAGACAAACACTTAACTTAAAGTTAACGCTTTAATAGTAACTATCGATGAAATTTCGATATCCAACAATTAACAGAGAAGGTCGGTGTTCAGATTGACATCAAAATGTATATACAGTATATACATAATATAAATATGCATGCATATATATACATGCATATACTGCATATAATATAGGCCTACCTACATGATGAATATATATATATACAGTATATATATATCGATATATCGTTGGCGTAGCCACATGTGCAGGGGCAGGGGAGGCCGGGCCCCATATTCTGACTGGAGCCGTTCGTGGGATTTTCGCAAAACCGTTTAGAAATTTGGGGAGGGGAGATAGGTTGTATGATCGAAGAAATGCGTGAATGTAAGAATAAATTCTTGACCTATTATGCTCGTCGGGGACCATTTTTACCTAGAATGTCGACGTGCCCACTATTCCCGAACCCTGGCTACGCCACTGATATATATATATATATATATATATATATATATATAACGATTATCATACTTACTGCATCGTTCCGTAACCAGCTTTTCCACGCGTCTGTCCTTCGAGCGCCTCCCTGGCGCTGTCCTTCGAGTACAGTCCGATGGGAGTGTTGTACTGAAGGTGGGCCACCCTCGCCGTATCCGAATCAACACCCTCGGCGCTGCGCTGCTCGTAGGTGGGAGCCGCCGCCCCGGGACCGTACCTGGCCGCCTGAACTCTCGGGCTGTGCACCTGGATTCCCCCTCCTCTCTCTCCTCCTCCTCCTCCTCCTCCGGCTACCGGAGCCGTTGTTGAACTGTAGACGGGGCGACTATGCTGCTCTTGTCTGACCGGTGCCGGGACGTGGGCCCTCCCGCCGCCCACCAGGGTCTGACCCTCCTGTATCTCCCACAGTCTCGGTCCTCCGGCCGGTCGAAGGGTGCCGAGCCAGGCCGGCGCCTCCGAGGGCTCGTGACGGATCTCCGGATGGGGCCGATGACCGGTGGGGTACTGCTCTTGGGAGTGGGGGCTGTGGGCGTTGACCGGAGGCGATAGGGGTACGTAGCGAGACGGCTTCGGGCCCGTCTGTTGGGCCCGCGACGACCCGGGGACCCAACCGGGATCCGATAGCGCACCGCTGAACTGTTCCGGTCTTTTGACGATGAATGGTTTCCTGGGAATATAGGACGGCGCTTGAACGCGGTTCACTGTCAAATCAAATCAAATTTACTTTCTCAACATTTCAAGAGTAGACAACTTAACTATAGTATAAACCATGAATAACTGTATACTTGAACAGAAATATGTTGAATAATTTTTCAACATCAAATTTGTGCAAATAACAAAAATGTAATAGGCCTACTCTAGTAATAATGTTAAATAATGAGAATATAAAGTAGATCTAGGTCTTATAGAAAAAAGTATTATATACAGACAATCTATCAATTTTGAAATATCCATTGTGTATAAATGGCGTTCTAAATCTGCCGTAAGAGCTCTTTAACTTTGAATTCTATATAGTGGCATAATGGTCGTATATATCGGCGCTAGTAAAATGCATTGTTATTATTGAATTACTGAAGATTATTTGCGGCGGAAAAAATGCTAGGCATAGTGTTCTCACAGAGGGCAGAGGGCAGAGGGCAGAGGGCAGACCCTACTGAATCACTCGAACCCTTATTATTATTATTATTATTATTATTATTATTATTATTATTATTATTATTATTATTATTATAATTATTATATAAATTTAAAATATCGTGAGAAATCGTAAATCGTGGCACATGGAAAATCCTAGAATTTGCACGGAACACAAAAACTACGAAGTATCCAAACTTACCAGAGACAGAGACAGACAAAGATAGAGAGATAGAGAGAGAGACAGACAAAGATAGAGAGATAGAGAGAGAGAGAGAGACAGAGACAGGGAGAGATAGAGGGTAGGTATCAGCCTCTGATATTTTACCCGTTGTTGGTTTGGAGAATTGCCTACGGAGGTCTCCGACACTTCGCTGCTCGCTGTCTTCATCGTCGGCTGAGGTTCTTATCCACGAGGGAGCAGGAGCAGGAGCAGGAGCAGGAGCAGGAGCAAAGACAGGAGCAGCAGGTGCGCTCGTCTGCCACTGAAAAGGAAAGCAGGTGATGAGCGATTTATTCTTAGGCTTACCTGTCGCATCATCTGTTAATCAGGTATTTGAAATATCACTGCGAACGGGTAAACGCGGTCAACCTGTGATGACGTACTGTGCAATGTTTGGTATAGAATGTAAAAGGCCGAGACAGGTGCATGAGTGTGGCAGGTAAGTGGGAAGACCAGGATGCCTTGCGCCAAATGGGAACTGCTGAGTCATTTGGCTCTAGTGTTAAAGGCTGCAGACGGAGGCTGCTGGTGATGCAGAAGAAATGGCAGTTATTATAGCATAGCATTATTTCTGGCTTAATTAAGAAGCAATGGCTCTTGTATTTTTGGTCTAAGGCTAATGGTCAATATAATTTTGAGATCAGAATAGGCATATATATATAATATATATAATATGATATGTATTATGTATATTATATTATTTTTATTGCCATTACTTTCTAAATCTAATAAGAACCAACGAAGACTTTTCTGGATTTTACAAAACCGAATTCTATAAGACTTTGGAAAAATTTGATCAAACTGGCAAATCAACCTCCGCCTAGAAGCCGGAATAAGACTTAGACTAGTTTCAGAGTATAAAACGCGCAAAGATCCGCCCAATTTGCTTGCGCACATCCTAACAATCAAAACAAGAACGAAAGTCAATCGGATTTTGACATCTATTAATAGACGCATCGAAAAAACCGCAGAACCAACGAAAAACCCTGACCGGAAGTTGATAAGAGCTGTAGTCGTTTTTTGCGAAGCTGGCTTCGTTTCCACCTCCTCCGACCCCTCCTCCTCCTCCTCCTCCTCCTCCTCCTCCTCTGCAATGAAAATGAATTTCCGACTGTGTTCAAAACGTGCGCTATACAATCTACTATAGGTTGCAATCACCGGTATAGGTGTATAGCATTTCTATAGGTGTTCGGTTTCTGATGTTTGAAGTTGAACGATTTCAGGCAGATTTTTACACGACTTCCCACTAATGGCCGTTGCACTCAATTGGACAATTGCTAAGCACTTCAACATTGCACTTCCACACGCGCATGCGCGTGCTCATCAATCGATCTCACTACAGCACAATGGCGAACACACTATTCTTGTGTGCCTAATACCTATCTACATGTACCTGACACAGGTGAGGTTTCGAACGAGTTGTCGCTCACCTGAGCACTTTGAAGGAGATGTCATGCCCAGCACCTCTGATCATGTCCTCTGCCTGACTGTGGTACATTCCTCTTGCATTATGTCCTCCGATCGCCTCTATAACGTCGCCTCTCTGTAGTTTCCCGTCTGATACACCGCCAACGAAAACCTACGCACACGCACACACACATACACACACATATATAATTATATATTATATATATACACGTAACATTCTAACACAAAGCAAAAATAAAATTTAGGAGAAATACGACCCAAGGATCTAAAGATCTCTAAATCATGTTATTTACTAATCATCATCAGCATGACATGACATGACATGACATGACATCTTTATTTCTTTTTCCATAATTTCTTCACAACTTACATAAAATATGAACAAAATAACATGTACATAAGCCTATAGACTTATCTAATAATAGCAGTGTAACATAGCATCATCATAAGTACATAATTCCTGGTTTTATAAGTGGTTTAGTTATAGGCCCTAACAGGATTCTTCTGTGTTGAAAACCACTGTCACTAATGCAGCCCTTTACTCGAATTTTTGTTTGTCCGCTATGGCTATTCTGTAATAATAATAATAAATAATAATAATAATAATAATAATAATAATAATAATAATAATAATAATAATAATAATAATAATAATAATTTTAACAACAACAATAATAACAACGTATTGACCCAGGGTTCCGGAATAAGGGAATAAAGGGACACAATGGCACATAGACATTTTCAAGTTTAAAAACTCTAGAAGCAAAAGTCGTCGAAGGGTTCTTGCTACACATACAGTAATTGACCATCAAAATCGTTGGTTGGCAGCAACAATTACAATTCTTTTTAAAAACGCCCTCTTGGCAAACGGTTATCAAAACAAAGGAGAAACATTGACGGAGGTATTGCAGACCTATAGCTTGGGGCGCGGCCACATGATTCGCCATTGAAACATCTCGACTAATCATATCATCATATGTACGCAACGAAAGTATGATAATAACGTAAAAACTACCCTCGATACTCAGGCTTGCACCACGAAGAAGAAAATATTTAAATTGTATTAATCAATTAATGTCTGTTGTTATAATTATGAGATGACAAGTGACGCGACTACTAGTTTTTTTACTAGTTTCTTTTCGTCAGCACGCAACGATGGAAAATTCTCGGAATGAAAATGTAGCCGAAGTAACTTTTAAGAAGTCATCGTCACATTTCCGTGAAAAATCGTTAACAGCAGTGGAAAGAAAGTCCAGATGCAAATGTTAGACAGAAATTTCCGTTAATACGAGCAAAAAGACCGAACTGACAATAATTGAGGGCGAAAAGTTTGATCGAAATCATAAAATCTTCCATCTTTATCCGGTTGGATTTCTCTAAGTTTGTATTTGGTTCGTCTGCATTTATATCACAGCTATTAAGATAGTGGCGCTTTAGAAGTTAACTGATTGATGAAATCGTCACCCACAGAGATCAAAAAGCTGTCATCATTATCAACATCGTCTCCTTGCGCTACAAATATTGAGACAGATAGTCGAGAACAGGCATTTGGTCACTGAAAGAAGTTGAAATGGAAAACGATTAGTACTTTTAATGAGCCAGATGTGGCAGTGGCGAATCTAGGGGGACTGCAGGGGGTACAGATGTCCTCGGGCGCCGATGTGAGGGGGCGCCAAAATTGGTTTAAGGTAGGGAGTTCCGCTACGTGTGATGACTTTTTTGCTTGTCAGGGTATTCGCGAAGTTGAGTATAGGGGCGCCAAATGGGCGGCTTCGTAGGATTTTCGTCAAGTTGAGGGACGCCACCAGTATATTTTGTCCCCGGGCGCCGGACACCCTAGCTAGCTCCGCCCCTGAGATGTGTACTACGAATACTAGCAGCGCCCAAATCGTTTGGACGAGTTACGTCCTCTGAATCCGCCTACAGTATATGCCTAATGATTAGGCCTATAGGCGGATTCGCCCTAATGAGCCTAATTGCGCCATTCAGGCCGAATCCATGCTCAGTGGAGTCGTCAATCTACAGTGTAATAGAGAAAGAGAATTTATCATTGCGTCCGCATCTGTTGTAACGCAATCCGATCCCATTATTTTGCCACAACCGATTGCTCTATCGTCGTCTTCCCTTTGAATGTAAAAAATAGCGTGTACAAAATGTACAGGTATACAAGCCCAGGCCTATACGCCAGGCTTTGCAAATAGTACTTAGAATCTTACTTGCGTGCTTCCGCCGACTTTCCTGCTCGGTAAGGTACGGAAGTGCGGACTGATTTAAGAGTTCGAAAGAGCCCGAACATTCAACAGCTGCATATCAGCTGCAGCAGCAGCAGCTGCTGCAGCAGTTGCTGGAATCCTCGCATATCTCGGCGCTCTGCTGCGACTGACGTCATAGTCCAACGTAATTCGACACCAAGCGGCTATTTTTAGCAAGGCACTTCCGAGCAACAGCTGGGCGCTGCTGCTGCTGCTGCAGCCGTAGCCGACCGACCGTTCGGAAAGTCCTCGAAGGGAAACGAGCGATGAGAGGGCGAGAGGGGTCGACTGACAACCCCGGAGACTTACCCTTTGGACGGTCAGAGGGGTGTTGTTCTCCTGTCCACCCTGGAGACGGAAGCCCCAAGACGTGGAGACGGCGTCCCGGCGAAGCTGGACGAGGTGCTCCTGTTGCCCAACCATGACTTCCTTCTTCTTCTTCTTCTTCCTTCGGAATACCGATCCGTGTGGCAAACTGCTGTCCGCGTGCTCCGACTACTGCCAGATCATCATCATCCCATCCCGTCCGTTTGCCGGGTTCTATTTAGGTAACATGCCGGCTGGCCGCCCCACCTGCCTTCGACGCCGCCGCCGCCGCCGCCACTGGCTCCATTTTCTTGAACCCCGCACGGATCGCGGCTTAACGAAGCCGCCGGAGTCGACTTTTGGCCTGAGACGGGCAGTCGAGGATCGGATCAGGCCCTCGTCGTCGTCGGCGGCGGCGGTGGCGGTCATTGACCGTAGACCCCGTTGACGAAGGGGCCTCGGCTCTCCCTCGCTCCCGATCGTCAGCCACCGTGGTTCTTCCTCCGAGATAAACAAATTCTTCGAACGTCACAGGCGAAGTCGGCCGCAAGAGACGCCTCCATGAGCTGCCGCGAAATCAAACACTGTGGAATAGATAACAGAGGCCTATACAACCTGCTGATAGACAGGCCAAACAACACGCGCTGGAACATCTACCATAACGAACGCCGAATATGAATTTATAGCATAAACGGTCTGACAGACACTTCTGCTAACGACAATCGCCATTATCAGCTTTGGTAGACTATAATTGATTAAGTAAATACGTAAAACAAGATTTCTATTGGTTCTTATAGGCCTAGTAATAAAAGGTTAATTTGAAGTGGTCTGGCCGAGTGGGATTTCTTCTTTGTTGGAAACCACTGTAAAAAGGAATAACTGAGATAAATTATCACGCGCATAAACATCAAATAAATCAGATGATTGTGCCAATGTGCCTACTGCACCTGCAGTATGGACATCATATCCGGTAATATGAGAAATAAGCTGCACATGACAGCAGGTAGGATTTTGAGACGCAGGCTTTGCGAAACGTATCAGATGTTTACCTATTGTTGCAGGGGCGTAGCTAGGGTGTCTGGCGCCCGGAGACAAAACATACTGATGGCGCCCCCTAAACTTCAGAAAAAATTTCAGCTTCAGAAAAATCTAAAAATCCTGACAAGCAAAAAGGTCGTCGCTATATTGATCCTAGGCTGTCCGGCGCCAGGACAAATCATCCTGATGCCCCCCCTCAACTTAATGAAAACCCTGACAAGCAAAAAAGGCCATCACAACTATATTGATGCTTCTTTTTACTGTTTTTGCTACCATAAACACGATTTTGATGCCCCACCTCAGCGCCCCCACCTCAGCGCCCGGGGACATATGAACCCCCGCCCCTAGATACGCCTCTGTATAGTTGTTTTGAAAATGCTATCAGCTTTCGCTCGATAGCTATAGTCGACAAGATTCTCGAATTTATATTTATAGTCGACAAGAAGAACACATGGTTGCTACATCCCAGCGATTATTTCCACGGTTTCGGTTACTCCCTAATGACTGCCGAAGGTTCAAAGTATGGGGTTTGAATATACGGTGTAGGTCAGCGGTTCTCAACCTGTGGGTCGCGACCCCCACGGGGGTCGAATGACGATTTGCCAGGGGTCGCCCGAGACCATTAGAAATATGGGGTTGTCACTTTTCTTGTTATTGTACAAAATTTTCTCAGTGGTAGTTACGACGTACTAGTTGTTTTACTATAATTGTCATTCGAGGATAGACATGGAGACAATTAAATAATAACGATTTCGAACATTTTGATTGTCGTAGCATTTTATTTGTAGCAGTTTACAATGTGAACGAAAATAGTTTCACCGTTGGGGGGTCGCCACATTATGGGAAATTGAATTAAAAGGGTCGCGGCACTATAAAGGTTGAGAACCGCTGGTGTAGGTGGACGCTTCAGACATTTGAAATATTTTAATTTTCGATCTCACGATCACATTGATTTTGAAATTTTATCGTTCTTGATTAAATGTAGTAAAAAATCAGCCAAGAAAAGAGCGCTGCGACAGAACACATGTGTTGTATTAAAAGTACAGTAGGCCTAACGTCACACGCCCGCGCGCAATCAGTCAAGCAATCAATCTTTCTAGAGGATTGATAACTAGATTTACTATTACTATTCCATTTTTCTTACTCTACCTAATGTACCTCCTTGCGGGAACTTTGTTCCCTTCGGCAGTGTTTATTCTAGGCCTGTTTGGGGGATTCCCCCCTCCAAGTTTTAAATTCCCCCCCAATTGTATATGTTGGCTTGGGGGATGGAAATTCCCCCCACCAAAAAAAAGCTTGGAGAGACAAATCTTGTCCCCCAAACATTTCAATTCCTCCCCCCAATGTCAAGGTGGCTAGAATAAACACTGTCCCTTCGGTATCTTGTTATTTCCAAATAATTGTACTTAGTTAACCTATTTCATTTTAATTGCAAAATAATTAAGTTCTTCCACGGATGTTATATTAAATACTATTATATTATAATAATCTATTATTGTCATAATAATTATAATTAAGTTCTTCTACAAATGTTATTATTAAGTTCTTCTACAGATGTTATTATGTTATTATGTAACTTTCAATGATTTTTATGCTTTGGAAATAATAAAATGATGATGATTTAAAAAAATAACTAGATTGAAATGACGGTTGGCTACCAGAAGTCTATTGTTTGATGCTATAGTGAAATTCTGATCCTCAAACTGGGAGCGATGATGACCAGTCGAAAACTAATATTCACCGTCGACCATCACTTCATAAACCTATAGCTTCGGAATAGCCTCTTCTTTTCCAGAAACCCTATGGCGAAAACCTTGCTATACGTTCTACCCACCGCAAATCTTGTTATCATGCTCCACAGAAATAGGCCTACTTTCCTGCGACTATAGGCCTATTCTATGTGACACGCAGTATATACAACTGGATCTAAAACCTTGACAACCAAGGACTACGGATTACGGATTGAGCGCTCGTGAATAAGCTGGTACACTGCGACAAAGCTTACGAGCAGCGCTATAGAAACTTCGCTTCTATTTACTTGCTTACAGGGATATTTTTACACCCCCTAATGCCCACCAACACCCCTCCCCTATTTGAGGTCTACACCCAAAAATTTGGTAATGTGACAATGGTATGCATACAAAATGCATACTGATTAGCCCTGAACACCATCCCCGGCCTCCCCCCAAATGGAGATGTACACCCCAACTTTTATTATCGGATGACCGTTTTTTTGCTTGTAAACCTTATTTGAGACTTGATAACGTTTTTTGCTTGTCATCCATTTTCGGCAGAGACTTCCAAATTCCGACGCTCCCCAGATATTTCCGATACCCCGCCCCCCCCCCCCCAATTCACAATCCTAGCAATAACCCTGCTTGCTTATTATTTTAGGCCTATCAATACGAACGACAACGACGCAATTGACATACATAGAAGGCAATCAGAATTATATTAATGACGATGGATTCAATTCTAATTACAACGACATAATTACTTCCGAGCATAACTTTATTTAAGCTATTCACGTCTTCAGTGCAAGCCCATTACTTCATTGTTGCCTACGTCTACAATATCATCAATGTCTGTCTATCTATCTGCATGTCTGTCTGCCAATCTGTGTGTTTCTCCGTCTATCTACAGTATCCGTCTGTCTGCGTCTCTCTATCTGTCTGTCTGCCAATCTGTGTGTTTCTCCGTCCACCTTCGGTGCTGCTTATTCTCGTCAGTCGTGACAAAACTCAGGATATCTGAAGATGATTACAAATCCGCGGATTATCTGTCATCCAGCTTCGATACGCATCTCGGTGTGGTATTGATCGAACCGAGGATGCTTTGAGTTTCCATCCGCAGGTAGTTGCACAGGCTGATGTGATGAAAGAAACTTAAACCACGTAGGCTGCCGCAGCCCCGGAAAAGGTAAAGGTAGCAGAAGAACAGGTAAAAGAGAACCACGCGCAGTTGGTCAACAGGAACAGGTGGATACTATATCCAATCGCTATTGATATAGTCTTAGTCATACGGAGGATGCTGCTGCTGCTGGTGTCGTTCACGTGACATGCGGAGACGCTGGGTGCATCACGCGAAATGCTGCGTTTCCATGACGATGCAGTCATGAAGAGAAATGCACGAGTATATTGCTGTCGGTGAGATATGCTTAACACTGATACCGTCATACCTGGCGTCATCGCTCGGCACAGGTGTGCGTTTTGTCGTAAGGAGGAGATTCGACGCTGAGTTGAAATAATCTTAGAATAATATTCTGAGGCTCTCAGGAAAGGTGTCGTTCCAAACGGCAGGTTAAGACGCACACTTGGCGGAAAGGTAAACGGTCGAAAGTTTTAGAAATACTTCTTAGTCTAACGGAGAGTGACCACAGTCTCTCTCATTTCTACTAGAATGATTTACCGGGTCTGAGATTTAAAAGTACAACATCGATGAGATTTTAATCAAAATTTCTCATTTTAGAATCTACTGTATTAGATCTATTCTGTCCGGTAACTTTCCGATCGAGATGAAGTTCTGTCACATCGCTATTATGTAACTAGAATGATCACCAAAGCTGAGATTTTTTCTATTTCAGAATGAATTTTAATTTAGCAAGTCTATCTTTCTTTTCATCGTGATTGCAAATTTTAAATGGTTTATGGTTTGTGGTTTATTTCCAACAACCAGTGTTTATTCTAGGCCTTCTCTGGGGGTGGAATTTCCCCCGCAAAGTTACAAATCCCCCCCCAATTTGTTATATGTTGCATGAGGAGATACAAATCCCCCAAAGTGTGACGACGGGGGAGCTTTTATTTTTTGAAGAGGGGAAAATATAGTAAGGATAACAACTTCTCTGCTTCCCAGGGCATTTCAGGAGGGTCGATTACCTTTTTTTGCTTGTCACCACATTTTAAGGGGAAGATAACCTTTTTTTACTTGTCAAGATTTTTAGAGACTCAAACCTTGTCCCCCAAACATTCCACCCCCCCCCCCGTGTCAAGGTGGCTAGAACAAACACTGTCCAACAACAGAACGTCATATCAGTTAAATACACGAGTACATCAAATTCTCATATTAAGCATTCGTTATATCACAGAAAATATATAAAGTAGAATGAGTTCAATTACATAAGTCATTATAATTATTGAAAACATTATAATGTTGGAAAGTACACTGTAGATACCAAGAGAGAACACAGTTCCCATTGATAGGTATCTATAAGTAAAATAAGTTGATATGAATGGAAAATGGTATTAGGTATAAACATCTTGACATCAAGTTAACAGGGAAATCTGATAACATAACGTGTCAAATACTGTAGGCTACTATCGAACAAAAATTGCAAGAATAACATATCATTTTGTAAAGCGCTTTTGACTTAGGCCCTTTTAGTTTTGCTTACGGCGCTCCAGAAATCGTCCTGTGTAATAATAATAATAATAATAATAATAATAATAATAATAATAATAATAATAATAATAATAATAATAATAATAATAATAATAATAATAATAATAATAATAATAATAATTACAGAGCAGAAAAGACTTGTGCAGCTATATCATAGATGCGTACATTTCAGGCTCCGACTTGAAGAGATAGAAAGATACTACGAAGAAAATGACAGAAGCTATAAATACAAGAAGTGCCAGTTTCGTCTTAGGTAAGAAGACATCAGCGCCAGCGCAACATAATTCGAATCTTTGACGAGACCAAAACGTTGGTGTAATAGTGCTAACCCGCTCACAGAAGGATGCACTTAAGCAATAGTAGGCTACTGCGGTTGTATAGTAAAATCAAAACGTGTATTTAGAGGCATGAATGCTCAAATTGACGTTAATTAGTGCTTTGTGCAATTATTGCTCTGCGATGCCTGACGACGATTTCCCATTTAGTAGGCCTACTTACGGGGAAAAAAGAACCGCACATCCGTGTAAATATAATTAATGAGCATAACAGACTTTAGTTTTGATCCACAGTACTGTATGTTTTCTCTATTTACTGTATGTCTTCTCTGTTTCATTAAAAAAATTTTCATTTCATTGATGCATTTTCGAAATTTAAACAACAGAATACCAAACGCTTCATGTTTTTTTAATTAATCTGTCGCAATAGGTGTCAAGATAGGCCTGTCTAAATCTTAGTTCGTTTGTCTTAGGCCTAATTTTAGATAGGCCTAACTTTTTGAAATAATTTAAAATCCATCTTTTACTTTTTATCCAAAAATGCAGTAATCGCAGTGAGAGCGCTTCTGAACGATTCTTCGACAGAGGCGCTATAGGCTACAATTAATATTCTGTTACATTACCTTACATAACTGATCACTAGGCATTTGCTGACATTTACTGGTTCTAGCTTCATTTTCATGACTTAATTCGAACATTTCGAAAATTTAAACGAACCTTTCGATGTCTTCGACTTCGAGTATCAAAATCTTGGTGTATTTCGACGTTACCATGCTACATGTAATTGTATGGTAGTGCAGAGGGCAGTGGAGAGCAGAGTGACCTGAGTGTAGGCCTATGGGAGTGAAAAACAGAGTGACCTGAATATTCAATAGGGCATGTGTAATCAAACGTTGGCCCATGAGCCAGATCCGGCCCGCCAAGTGTGTAAAATGGCCCGCGAAGATACTGATAATAGGCTAATACTGATTATTGATACAGATACTAATAATTAATTAAGAAATATTTTTAATGTCTTGTTTTCAGCTTACCTGTTTCTCTTACTTATAAACTATTATTATTGATATTATTATTATTATTGATATTATTATTATTATTATTATTATTATTATTATTATTATTATTATTATTATTATTATTATTATTATTATTATTATTATTATTATTATTATTATTATTAAAAACATTTATAAAGCGCAAGTTCGCAGTGCAGCAAATGCGCAAATGCAGCAAGTGCAGCAAATGCGCGAAACTATAGGCCTATTTGTATAATACATACACACACGGTGAGTCAAAATAAAACGTTACCATTCATATAAATATTATTTAAAATTAGGTAACGTTTTATTCTGACTCACCGTATATATATATATATATATATATATATATATATATATATATATATATATATATACTGTATATGACCCTCGGACGCCAATCGTGAAAAATTTGGGCCATTCGTAAGATTTAAGCCTGCTGTAATAGGGTAAAACGTAAGTTACGTTTTTGTCTTTATCTCACTAGGTCTGCTGTGCGCCTGCCTGGCCCTTATGCAACAAGGACTCATTGGAGCCCAGAACGACACCAACAGCGCGGCGAATTCTTGGACACCTGGAAGTCTGGCTGCTACGTCGGACGGTAAAACCTCCGCGAGTCAGCTGGACACGACCAGCGGAAGAATTCCGACGATGGTCTGATCATTAAATTCTGTCCGTAAAGACAGTCAGTCAGTGGCGGCGCCAAATTTTGAAAGCTGGGGTCGGTCGAAAATTATTGCTGAAGACGTATTACTGGAACATGAGACTGTTGTTGCTTTTTTGTTCGTCGGAACGATTTTTGGAAGTTTGACTTTTTTGACTCAAAACGCCCAAAAACCGTACTGGCGCCATAGAAGCCATTGACTTGATTTGACTTGATTTGTTAGGATGGTTACTTCCTGCCAGTATTTTATCCAGACCCCAGGTCTTTTTGGGGGAGGAGGGGGTCAAATTGACTTGGCTGGAGCAGAAGAGACACAGTTCAACGTAAAAATTTGTGTCAGTGCTGGGATTTGGGGGATTTGTGTGGGATTTGGGGGTGAATTCCCCCCTTTTCGTGGTCGCTCGTCTGCACGTTCTTTGTTTTTTGGTTAGAAGTTATTATCGCATGAATTATTGTTGCCTGAAAAGACGGCCATTTTGCTTTTATATTCCAGTTTGAAGCTAGAATCAATGAAGCAAAGCCTGAGCAAAGATATTGCGCTGGCAGCCCATCAGTGGCGTAGCGTGACTTTTGGGGACCCGGGGGGCATCTTTGCCATGGGGGCCCCAGAGTTTCGAGCTGACGAGCAAAAAAAACGTTATCGCCTCCTTTTTCCTTTTTCATCCTGACGAGCAAAAAAACGTTATTGCCTCCTTTTTCATCCTGACGAGCAAAAGAAAGGTTGTCAGCACATCATTTCTAGGGTTAGGGTTAAGTTAGGGTTAACCCTAACCTAACCCTAGCTTAGACCCCTCTTCGGGGGCCCCCTCGCCCGGGGCCCTGGGGGCTGTCAACAAAGTGCCCCCGCCCCCCCAACGTTACGCCACTGCAGCCCATGGGTTGGCATTGCTTAGGTCCGTCTTATACCTGTGTGAGGCCCCGGGCACCTGGCGGCCTGCGGGGCCCTAGAGGTGAAGATCAAATGTTGACAAGCAAAAAAGGTAATCTCCATACTTTTTTTGAATGTTCACAAGAAAAAACGGTCATCTCTAAACGTTTTTGGATGGATGTTGACAAGCAAAATAGGGAAAAGGTAATCGTACGTTTTTCAATGTTCACAAGCAAGCAAAAAAAGTTTGCGCGCGGGGCGGGGCGGGGCCCCTAAGATGCGCGGGGTCCCGGGCACTGTGCTCGCTTTCTAACGTGTAAAGACGGGTCTGGCATTGCTATGTGCTCTGACACGGCCGGGGCGACCCAACAGGGACCCGTGCCTCCTATTGTATGCCTGGCTTCCCCAGTGGCCCCATACTTTAGTGCACTCATTCTAGGCAACTAGTCTAGTGCAAGTTTATGAAAAATAGTTGGCCCCCGTGCTTAGAAGTTGCCACCCTACCGCCCCTTCCCATTTGCCAAATCCTGAAGCCGCCACTGCTCTGGCAGTCTTGTATACCCGCTTTGATTATCCTATGTTAAATTTTAAAATAAAAATATCGGGTGTTTTAGGCTCCCGTTATACCATGCTACAACGATACTGTGTACAATACAACTTGCAGCAGCAGTACTAGAATATGCTATGTAAGTACTTTCTCCTTCATTGCCTATATATAGCTATTTCAAGATGGACTGAGCGCCTTAGAATAAGCAACGACTACGGTACTACCCCCGAAAGTGCTATATAAATCTACGGAATCTGACTTGCCTACATCACGGATCCTTGATTCAACATTTTACATATTCCTATCCCTTGTATTAGACACTAAGCCTAATACGTTTTATCAGTCGCGGGATTTGCGCAAAACCGTCGATAAATTTTTCGGGGGTTGGCGGGGGGAGGACGATTGTAGCAGAAGAGATAAACGGGGCGTTAATGTACCAAAAACTCCTCTTGACGATCTTACTTATTTTCACGGTGACTTATTTGCTCCTCGAAAACATCGTGGTTTGGCGTCTGTACACCTATCCCAGAGCATGTCCTGCATCCACTCTCCTCTGCCATGGGGGTTAAGGCAGTTCGGGAAGAAGCTTTGTGAGAAATTACTTTAACTCCTAAATTATTGAAAATTTTTGGGGGATATAATAAGATTTGGGGAAGATCCCCCCTATCCTGCTTGTAGGCAGCACTGTCCGGAACCCTGGCTACGCCACTCTGTAATAGCGTCGGCCATCATGCACGCACGAACTGTAAATTATTCTGCAGGGGCGGCAATCGTTAATAACGTGTTTTGCAGCAATTAACCCCGGAACTTGTTTCTTGCAGGCGAGCATTACGCTGGCTTCGGGAAACGTCAGTTTGTCCTGCAGGTCCCTTAACGCCACTGCGGCTCCGGTCTGTGCCGGCAGCTTCGCGCTGACGTCGGCCGGGGGTGCCGGACGGTGCGAGTTCTGCTGCACCGGCGCGCTGTGCAATCGGGGAGACAAGACCCAGGTCTGGATGAAGACGGCGTGCTGCGCCTCCGGCCAGGGCCAGAACCAACCGGCGTGCCCGTCGAAGGCGTCACGCGCCGTCGTCGACGTTGTCACGGCGGCGCAGGTCGCCGTCACCGTCACCGTCACGTCTGTCGTCTGCACGATTGTCAAGATGATCAGTTAAGAGGTTCTGTCGTCGAAGAATATCAAGTATTCTCCGTTTCCCTTTCGCTAACGCTTGGTGTTACACGTAGAACACGTTATTATAGCCTACTCACTTGAGTAGTGGTCTTATTCATCACTGTTGTCCTGTGAATTATTGTGGGTTGCGTTTTTTTAGCCACGCTGTGTCGTTTCCAGGACTGCAGTCGGCCAAATAAGAGGGTAAAACTTTCACCGGATAGTTTTTAGGTACTGTAGGTCGAGAGGCCACCAGAGGCAGGGGCGTAGCCAGTAATTTGATTTGGGAGGGTATAAATGTTTGGGGGTATAAACCTTAACTATAAACCATATAAACTACATATAACTACATATAATCACATATAAATCACATAAAAAACTTTAAGGTAGACTGAATTTTTTGGGGGTATGTATACCGATATACCCCTCTCCTCGTCGCTACGCCCCTGACCAGATGTAGCTCTCCAATGGCAGTCTGATGCAATGGTGTCAGTCCCTTAAGAATAACAACATTGCGAACGAAATTTCTTATATTAAATCTGATACGTGGTGTACAGTAAGTATTTTAAACATACTGTATGTGATCCCCTTGAGCAAAAATTTGATGGAAGACAGCATTATGCCTTCCTAGGCCTCTCTCGTCAGCAGCCTGGGTTATTTCTAGTATTATCAATTGGGGTGGTGTCCGTAGTAGCGTAGCGAGGCGAAGTGCCGCCCGGGGCGAGAAAAAAGTGCCGCCCTCAATTCTCCGAAAAAGTCTGACAAGCAAAAAACGTTATCAACTTTCCAAAAAGTCTCTGACAAGCAAAAAACGTCATCAACTCTCCCAAAAAGTCTCTGACAAGCAAAAATTCTAAGAAATCTCGAAAGTGCCGCCCCTAGAGCAAGTGGCGCCTGGGGCGCTTCGAACCCTCTGCCCCTCGCTACGCCACTGGGTGTCCGTAAATTCTGGGCCTGAGATTGGGGACGGGTGTTGGGGGGTTGGTCACAAATTTGGGGCTGTTGGGGGTTTTAGGTGTAAAAATATCCCTGCCAGCAGCATTCTCTTGCTACTGCGTCTGCCTCAGATTCAAAATATATCGAAACCCACCTGTGCTGCCTACAGGCAGCTTCCGGGGAAACCTGACCCACAGATTTCTTGTCAAGTTTAACTAGTCGTGGCTTAACGTTTTGTATTTGGCCGATCCTACATGTATATAATTATTATTAATTATTATTGGCTTAGTATGTTTGACTGATCTTATCGGCTTGGATTGAATTTGGTGCGCCATCGGCTGATGCCATGAGCATTATGACAGTGGCGTCATTGAAGTTTATTGATTGATCAACGGTTTCAGTGAGTCCAGCATCTCTTCTTCTGAATTGGTTAAACCAATCCTTTCTAATGGCGACATCCCAAACTCAAGAGCACTTTACAACATTGGCATAGCAGGCAAGTGACAAAATGTGCCGCCACTGCCCTACTGCAACTGATAACCAAGTTATAACCCTAGTTCGACTCTGCTACAGGCATTAACGAAAGCTACAAGCCTTGATAAGTGCTTTCATTAAGCTAGTTTTCAGGGGTGTAGCCAGGAATTTGATTTGGCAGGGTATAAATGTTGGGGGTTATAAACCTTAACTATAAACCATATATACTAAGTTTAACCACATAAAAATCACTTTAAAAACTTTAAGGTAGACTGATTTGGGGGGAGGCATATATACCAATATACCCTTCCTCCGTCGCTACGCCCCTGCTAGTTTTGTTTTGCCAGGATAAGTGTCTACAGTATTTGGTTTGCAATTGCATATAACTGATAGTTGTGAGTCTATAGTGAAATTGCTAGCTGCATGTACATAGTGTTTTTGATTGCTTATGGTCCATTGTGTGCCTATTGTTAAAAGTACTTAAAACCCTCATAATCTGATCAATGAATTGTGAATTCCATTTTGGAATTGTGAGCTTTTCAATCGATCAGGGGGTCAAAATAAAGTGCTTAAAATGTTTTTCCTGAAATTGAATCAAAAATTAAATGTAGCACTTAGCAAAAGTTGGCAACTGGCAACGTTCCACAATATTACATTACATCATCAGTGCCACGATTATAGCAAACACCAGTGGCGTAGCCAGGTTCCAGAATAGGGGGAACCGACACCAAGCCCGTCATTTTGGAGTTTTAAAATACTACGAGGGGGAAAAGGTCATAGAGGAGTTCATAGCACAATAATGCCCATATTATATCTTCTGCACAAATTCCACAAAATGATCCCAACCAGAATCGGGGATGCCTCGTACCATTGCCTCATTCGTAGCTACGCCAAGGGCAAACACCACAATCTGAACTTTGACCTCAGTCTTCTACCAGTCAGATGCAGCGGATTAATTTCTCAAATTTGGCACGATTGTCAAAAAGGCAGGCCACTTTGAGAAAAATTATAATCAGCAGAACAATTGATCACCTAATAACTGCATGAGTTGTAAAAAGAGACATATTTAATGCAACAAACATACATACAAGCACAAATTTCGCAGCCATAGTAAGCACCTAGAGAAACTATTATAGTAGCTAGGCACAAGAAGACATTTTTTAGTTTAATTTTAGGTTTATTGGAAACAAATCATGCAGAAAATTTTAGACATAACCAAAAGTATTGATGTAAAGCAACATATTATATCATCCGGTAATAAACATTCAAGATTAACTGAACTGGTCGTACAAATCTGCCACAGCACTTGCATAACACAGGAAAATTATAGACATTAAACACATAAATACTGAGAAATTCAAAATACACAAAACTTCTATTTAATCTTACAAGACAGCAATTCAGAAGCTGAAACATATTAACATTTGCCTTCACATACTATTTTAACATTTTAGCAAATCAAATGCCTCAACAAAAAAAGATCAATTTTAATACCTAAAGAACATTTGGTGAAAATCATTAAAGCAGAAGAATAATAACACACTCTTGTTTACGTTAAAGTACCATAAATGTTTACAGATTAACGTAAATAATAGTGGGGAGACTAGCAACATGGTTCATGGTCAGCACTGCATAAAATAATCAGATTTTTATAACAACTTATAATTATTAAAACTGCTCTCTGTGAGTTCATAGTTGCAACTTCATACAGAAGATAAAACTTCAAACATACATACACATAAATATACAAAATTTAACAACATACACAGCATACATTTACAATATACATATATCAACATATACTATTTTACAGATATCTGACAGTTAGTTTTGATCAAGTTAAATCTAGTTTCAGAATAACCTTCATTGCCATTTCTAAATTATATTTCTTTATACAATTTTATGCATACAATTCTGCAGTTATGACAACATAATTAATACATAAATCATCATTTACAAACACAAATTAAGCTCAAAAAATTTGTAAGCATGCCAATTTTAATAGAGTAATAGATCAATTGCTATGGGCATCTTCAATGTAGGAAGGCTGCCTTTGGCATGACATAAATGACAGTTATACTCTTAAACAGTCATATGGAATGTTGGATATGGAAAAAAATCGAGAAAATAAGTCTAATTTATCAATTACCATTTTGAAAAGAAATCAAGTGACCACACAAAATGATCATAAGCACACGTGAAAGCCTAAAAAAACAAAAATTCAGATATCTATGGTGCGGGCTCCTGCATCGTCTGCTCTCAACTGGTGCTGCATTACCTGTTCTCACATGGTAGTTATGCTATCTATGGTTGCATAACCACAACATTCTACAATTTCTAACTGTGTGGATCAATCTTACGGAATATAGAAACAGATTAAATTGTACAAAACATTGACTTAAAACTCTGTATAAATATCATCATAAAATGACTGCTAACAATCAAAAACAAGAAATAAATTTCAATCCTTTTTCCATGCAAAGCATATATTAAAACATAGATAATATTAGGTTAGATGCCTGTGATGCATAGTACATGCTATATATTTCAACACTTCTGTGATAATTAGAATTAGACAAATCAAACCAATATAAAACTAAATAATCTTAGTGCTAATTTATATATGCATAGTGTATTCAGCCCAGCTGAAAACATCTGTAAATAAATATTTACAAGTAAAGCCTTAATTCCTTCATTACTATATGGCATTGATAACATAACCTAATGAAGAATACAAGGAACACATTGACAGTTTGAGAAACAAGACTTGTCTTTCTGACGACATGTTCCCACTACTACTTCACAAAATACTCCATAAAAAACAAGTGACATAATAACAATTTCTAAAAATTGTGACATTTCAATGTCTGAAATAACAGAATCGGCATTAATTATAGAAACTTCATCTGCGCTCAATCAGACAACAACTGGAACACAACACGAATCCAAACTCTGCAGTGATTGTCAAGGTTACACACCAATGCCTTACAATTATAATTCACTTCTGATAAATACTAAGTTTGGAATGAATGACATCAAAACCACAGCTTCTGAGCTGAGGCTTCAGCAAATCCTCAGACAAAAATTTACTGCATTGTGTTTAATAATCAGATAATAACAGTTTAATTTAGCTCAACTCTGTTTGTTATTAGCCATGCCTATTATTCACAACAAAGAAAAAAAAGAATGGCCAATAAAAAAATATGCAAATAACATTTACCAAACTTCAGTTGTCTTCAAATTAATTCAAGATGTAAACATAATACAATTCATTCAAGATGTAAACATAATACAATTCATTCAAGATGTAAACATAATACAATTCATTCAAGATGTAAACATAATACGTGAATCAACTTGAGCATCCATCACAAGGCAACAAAAATTGATATATCAAGTACGTCAGTCATGTGATCAGACGACTCGCGTCTTTCGCTTCCAATACAGACAAATGACTTTCAGACTCCAATCTGACTGAATCAATGAAAATATTGAAACTGAGAGAAAAGATACATAAGGCCTCCAGTTCGGAATCCTGATAGAGATTTGCAGGTTTACTAATGCATATCTGCTCAAATTTCTGACCAAGAATTCAAAATATTTGAACAAAACTATCCACCCACGCACATCCACCCCCTGCAGTTGCTCTAATATGCTTTATACAAAAATTATTCAATTAAATGGGAATCAAATGAACAATACATAGCACCCTTAAACGATACGAGTTTGCCAACCAATTTCAAACGAAAACAACAGCAACGACAGTATTTCATTCTGATCCCAGTTTCAACCCATTCATCAAACTGAACTCGGAATATTCAAATTCTAATTGCTGCCCCACAGTTTCTGCCTTATCGGGTCGAAGATGGCAAGACGCTTGACATAAATGCCGGCAGAAGTGCCCGACGACAACGGCCACTAGTGTTGTGTTGCATTGCGTCGACGGTTTGCGAGTAATTCAAAGAATGGATTGTCACTTACACTAGCTCTACAAGAAAACAGCAAACTCAGAAATTCATAACAATCAAAGGCACCGCAATTAAACATACCGGTTAAGTATACTCAGTAACGAAGTCTGATTGTGCGAGTGCGCGCACTTGTATGTTACTAATAAACTTCTTTGGCACCATTTTAGTAATGTTCTTGACGTCAGTTGATGGTCGCTCTGAATTTGAATCATAAACCTCCGCTGTCAAATTCTCTGTTGTGAAATCCCCCGTTATCAAATCCAATTTTCTGGTACTGGTTATGACGGATGGGTTGTAGAGAACAGGTACATTTTAAATCGCGCGCGTATGTGCATGTGTGCACACATGTGACAGAACTGTCACATTGTCAAGGAACCAATAAAAATATTAAACATAATTTGTCAAATTACTATTTGAAGTGACTTGGAGAACGGTAACATGTGACAATGCATAGTAGACAGCTTTGACAAAAAAACTGCACAACAGAAAGACCTTTTGCCAAACAGACTTACTGTATAGCTTTAGAACAGGAAAATTCTAAGGGTATTATACACATAAACAAGTCAAATTGATGCTACAAATATTGACGAAAAATCAAATGTACATGTACACTCCAAGCAGCTCACATAAACTGTTAGAACACATAAATTGCTTATTATTATTATTATTATTATTATTATTATTATTATATTATCATCATCATCATTATATTATTGAAGCTTAAAACTAAAAGTAAAGAAATTATATTTTTTAAAAGTCATCTTACTTTATGCTTCTGATCCAATCATCTTGATCATCGAGAGAACTAGCACTCATTTTGTACACCATGTGTTTTCCTAAAAGCAATACATATAATGAATTGTATTATAATGAATTTGCAAATACATATTTAGCCAAATTAAATGTGGGGCTTGTACCGGGGACAGAAAAGGCAAGAGACATTCCTTCAATAGAGAGTTTAGGCTTTCCAACACCTTGAAGTAAAGTTATCACTGCTTGCTGTCGTCACACTTCAATCAAACGATCAATTCCAATGCTGTAATGTACAACATATACTTGACATCTGCAAAAACTCAACAAGACTCAGAAATCTAGGCCAGAATTAAATAAACAGATTAGGAGTCACGATCTTCTTACCTTCAACTACCTTCCCATCTGTCCCATCTGCTCTTGCCTTCAACTACCTTCACATCAAATCTTACCTTCAACTACCTTCCCATCAAATCTTACCTTCCACTACCTTCCCATCCGAATCTGTTTTGCATGCTTTGATGAAATCGTTGCCGTTGGAATGAATTTCAAAGCAGTGCTGCCGATGAGGGTGGTCAATTTGACGGACCTGAACGTTTTCAAGCGGAATTATGCCTTTAGGCTCCTTGTCCTTCAAAATGAAAAACAAAAAAATTACCCTGGAAGCAAATCTATAATTTAAGAAATTAATTTAAGAAATTAAGTCACTTGAAACACCACAAATCACATCCATTAAAATGCAAGCAATTTTGATGACTTCAATCTGACCAATGAGGCCCAATGAAATGATTCTGATCACTGACCGTAGTATACTCAAAGTAGTAGAGACAATTGTCGTTTAGTATGAACCATCTCCTCTTCCAACTTTTGACTCGGCCACCTACAAATTCATATCACAAATCCATCAAACATCACAAAACACAATAACAGAAACCTAATAAAAATATAATATATCAATACAGAATCGCCAAACCCAGAATCTAAATTTCAAATTTAATCACCCAAAACATCACCATCCATTCATCAAGATTCAATAATAATAATACAGTGGCGTAGCGTGACTTTTGGGGACCCGGGGGGCATCTTTGTCATGGGGGCCCCAAAGTTCCAAAGTTTTGGGCTGACGAGCAAAAAAAAAAAAAAGGTCATCAGCCTCCTTTTAAAAAAAAAAAGGTCATCAGCCTCCTTTTAAAAAAAAAAAGGTCATCAGCCTCCTTTTTGCCTGACGAGCAAAAAAAAAAAAAAAAAAAAAAAAAAAAAAAGCTCGCACACGTTCACTTCTATGGTTAGGGTTAAGCCTAACCTAACCCTAACCTAGGGTTAACCCTAACCTAACCCTAGCTTAGACCCCTCTTTGGGGCCCCCGCCTGGGCCCGGGGGCAGTCAACAAAGTGCCCCCGCCCCCACGTTACGCCACTGCAATAATAATAATAATAATAATCCGCTCATTCTTAAAAATTTAAACTGGCTACCTGTGTCGAACAAAGAATTGCTTTAAAAACTAGTCTATTGGAGTATAAAACATTACTACAGACTGGCCAACCTCAGTACCAAAATTCCAAGTTAAATCATCCAAAATATTGTCATTCAACAAGATTTACCAGCTCAGTGATAAATGTACCCAGAACTAGAAATGAAACTGGCAAGTGAGACACCCCAGGCTTTTCGAACTATCCCCATTCTGCCGGAACTTCAGACAAACCAAGCACTTTCAACTTCAAATCTAGACTTAAAACTCATCTCTTTCAGAGAACTTTTCCTCTGAAGGCTGCTTTGCTGCTTCCCACTGACTTCTACCTGGAATTTACTTGGTCTTTGTGTAAATGCACTGAATCGTAACCGACAGAATAGGGGCTTCAAATTAGGAGTTCCTACCCTGTTTACAGAGCCAACCCTCCTTGACTGGATTGAAGAATGTATGCATAAGATCGTTTCCGTCATCTTCGGGAATCTTAAAAGGCTCGCTCTTGATGCTGTCGTAAAGACTCTAAAAGCACAATTTCATAAAACTACTAAAACACAAACACACAAAATTTGGCCACAGTAATTCTCTGTTCAACTTGATTTTGCCTCCAAAGCCAGCACTTTCATGATTAATTTTAACCCCTTAACTGGGGATCCCGGATATATCCGTCCATTTTACATTGAGTTACAGTTAAATACATGGTTAAGGGGTTAAGCTTGTAACGAACAGATATCAAAGTCTGCCCTGCACAAGTTCTTAAGCCACTGGCTGAACATAATGTAATGTAAAGTAATCCCATGTATGATAAAAGATTGAGCCATTGACACCGAAATTTCAGTAAGATTTATTTCTACTTGTGGGACCATCGGCTCAGGATCAAATCCTCTGCAGGACGGCACGCGATGTGTTTTAATTAGCCATGCTCTGCATTTTGCGGAAGTTTCTGTCAATAAGGATGTGAAAAAAGCCCTTTCATTTTCAGAGATGCACAATTCATGCAAATCACACAACCATGTGGTGTGTACAAGCAGTTATTGACAAAACAAACTTATTAGCCTAAATGAGGCCTTTCATCAGATGACCTGATTTATCAAACACAGCAGGATCTTCCCAAGTCAATATCAATGCCTTTACCAAACTCCTGAAAATGTTAAATCTGCCTGCTATCACACAGAATTCGAGCACTTCTTTAAATGTGACAACAGTCAGGCAAAACTTACTGTGACAATTTCACTTAGCATTTTTTGCACATTTGCTTAAGATTATTAATAAACCTAGACATGTAGGGAGATGAACTGATCTTCACCTCCAATAAGTCTCTTGGTAAATCTCCACCTTCGTTTATTCCTCGGTTCATGGTGATGAAAATTTCCACGGTAGGTTTTTCACGCACACTCGGGTTGTGCAGGCTAGTGTTCAGCATAATGATGGAAAATGATAAAACATAACACGTATCTGGAAAAAAAACCATAACGCTTTCAGAAACTCTGACGGTGACACCAGTACCACAAATGTACAAATGCGTACATGTAAAGCCAATGTAACAAATCGTCAAGGTTTGACTACGGTTCGTCAATGACTTTACAATTTAGTATTCCCACAAATAAAATATGACACTTAGGATGACTCTAATTCCATCTTGATTTCAGTGCAAGAGAAAACTATTATCAGTGGTGATTCAAGTAATGGACTGGGGTGGGCTGCCCCTTCAACTGTTTGCCTAGCCTCCCTGAAACATTTAGACAAGATATTAGTCATATACTGGCACCAGAAACAAGGGCAATGTCACAACCAGAGGGCCTTAATCCCCCTCAAAAAAAATTATGGTGCTGGTGCTGCTACCTGTCATTATTTCAAATAATATTTCTACACTGCAAGTTATTTTTCATTTTCATATCACTTTCATATTAACCCATAAGCTGGATAAAATGAGGTCATTTACATATACACTGTCCTTTCAAAATGCCAACACTAATTAAAGAGTTCTATACTAGAAAAGCCTCCTGCTGCAACAGTTTGTCATTGCATTGGATTTATACCTGTTGTTTTGAACATCCCTGGGTTTTGGTCGCAATATCGTTGAGCAAAGCATTCCATCATACGGTCAATTTTCTGCGCCTCTCCCGGCAGACGGAAGCTCCATAAATATTGCCTGTAATATATCAGAAGCAGCACTATAGGACAGAGATGACTTCTTGCAGGGGTTGAAAGTCAAATATGATTAGCAACATAATAATTATAATGCCATGATCCAGCTGCAAAATGTTAGCCTAAAAGCCTAAAATAAGAGAAAATATTATTAAGACATATTACTCACCTAAGAGCTTGCACAAGGATCATACCACAGAAGTCATTAAGAGTAACAAATGACTTCAAGACTAGAATATTAAATTCATCTCTGAAACAGTTACAAAACAACAATTACAGTTGAATAATGCCTTGAGTCCCTGCAGGCATGCATAATTGAAATCTAGATATCCTCTACAATTCTTCTTAATTTAATTCAATATATTAATTAATAATGAATCTCCATACACCGGCAACTGATATTTTGTTACACCTCTTCCTAGAGTGCCTATCCAGCTACGGCTATCAAGAAATAACACTGGATTAGGTTCTTGACTATTATTATTACTATTATTATGACTATTATTGAACAGACTCTTGCCAATCGACCATGATTTACATTATTACTGACGACAATTTCGCTTTTACAAGACCATAAACTGATACTCCACTGAGTCTTCCAGTGCTCATAGCACTCTACCAGGGTTGGTATTGTCTTCTCAAATGCCAGACCTAATCTATGAAATCCACTCCCAAAATCTGGTCACTCAGATGAACGTCCCTTGGAGCCTAATAATTCATCATAAAACCCACTTCAATTCCAGTGCATGCCATCCTTACACAAAAAGAACTATTATTGAACAGACTCTTGCCGATCAACCGTGATTTACATTATTACTGACGACAATTTCGCTTTTACAAGACCATCAACTGATACACTGGCACAATATTATAATGGCACTAAACTAGTTATATGAATGACTGATTGAATGACAACCGAAGCTTCTTTAGCAATTTTAACATCATCTAAACAACAAAACATCCAACAATAATGCATGTGCCATAGACTGATGCTTCTGTGCATTATGAAGCTGCACTATAAAAGTTTAGGATTAGAATATATGTCCTAAACACAGCCAACTCCAATCAGTATCTGTTGCAGTCATAAGCAATGGATTCATATACTTTAGATAAAATCTTCTGAACGTTTTATGACATTACACACCCAGCCAAGCATCGTGAATGGCCATCTGCCACATCGAGATCCACAATCCTCAGTCTGCTTTATTGCCAATCGATAATTAGAACGACATTAACAACAACACAGCTGCAGCATAATCAAACTGTCGTGCCAAGAACTCATGATAACTCCCTATACTGCTCCTGTCACCAGGAATTTTTCCTGTTCCACAAAGAACAGCCCAGTAGCAGAATCCACTGGTTAAGCTGCCTCGTAAAATCACTACACTAGTACTCTACAATAAACATATTAATTAATCATAAAAATTTGCTGTTATTCTCCTTTCCTTTCCATCATCATTAGCAGCAAGTCACAACAAAGATCAGCCAAACACTACCTGAAAACATAAATAAATTTATAATTTAAAAAAACCATCACCGATGATCGTTAATGGATCATTTATACAAATCCAAGCATAAAATACTGAAATTGAAACTGACCTTTCTCCTAAATAGTCTCCAATAGCTGTTTTGTTAAGCCCCTCTTTGATTAGAAACTGAGCGACATCCTCGGGAGTTCGTTTTAACAGATCATGATCGACAAGATAGTCAATGCCCTGCCATGCAATCAGACAAAGATATCTTCAACAGAAACTAAAAGCCTACTTCTAAATACAGAGAAAAAAATCTTGCAGGCAACCTTGACTGGTGCTATATCAATTCATAACAGATCTTGCTCCAAATGGCATCAGAAAATTAAAGCGGCCAGAACGCAAGTACATTTTTACAGCGACTCGATAAGAGTAAATTGTTTTCTATCAATTTCCAGAAGCAAGTTAAAACTGAAAGTTCGTAAATCAGTTTTCAAATAAAACAGTTTTTCTTATTCACTCATCATCTCCTTCCTTCCTTCACTTCCTCTTCTTCATGAGCCATATATTGTTATGCTGGCAAAAATAGATTTCCATTCTTCTCTGTTTCTGGCTTTCCTTATCAGTTCGATGATGTCTCAAGTTCTTGTTGCTTCTCTTATGTTGTCTATATACTGTATTCTTTGTCTTTATCGTCTTTCTTTTCATTCACCACTAGAGTGTAAGCCAGCATAATTTTTTTGAGACATTTACCAAGACAGTCTACTTTATTTATTTCCAGTAATTACTAGCTACTGATAAATTAAGGAAATGTGGCAGTTCAATGGTTAGTGAGCTGACCTGTCAGTATCGGTTATAAGGCATAAGGGGTTTGAGTATCGTTTGTGGCAGAAACTTTTACATTTGTTTCTGCGAAAGGCACTCGTTGAGTCGACTCAACGGAAAAATGAGTGAACAAGCATAAATTGCTAAAATTTAAGTTCACCATGTGGTGCAAGATCCAATGCATTCACCTTACACTTTCTACCAGTAAATTCGAACTATTACTAGTAATCACAGTAATTACCAGCAATCATCAGTAACCACAATATACACACATGATTCACAAGAGAAATCAAATACCAACAAATGATTTTGGTCCTTGTATTAAAGGGTATAATTTAACATCCCTCTGTTGGTTCTTGTTATTATTATTATTATTATTATTATTAAACGACAAGATTAACGTGACATAATGTCTAACGACTGCAAGGGCACGTAACAATAACAATATGAAACATAAATAAAATTGCCTATATAAGTACAGAGAGGTGGTCACAATACATCATAGCATCTAATGAATAGCTCAGCTTGTTGATGCTAGTTAACAGTTCTAACCCCCGCATCCTGTCATTACCGCGGAGTTTCTGGTCCCGACAAAAAGTTTCTGGTCCTCGACTCACGAAGGCATTACAAATCCCTTAATTTCAACAATTTTTTATTTCAAAATTTCACAATAGTTGCAAAGAACACAACACTGATATCAGAACCTTGTGTCTATAAATTGTATCTGTTAAAAGTGTAACTTAGGTCCAAGTCATTAGGTCATTAGGTCCATAATTTAGGTCCTTTTCAATCTTGCCAATCCTATGCCACTTTCACATGGATACACGCGTGCGGTGCGCGCACACACACACACACACACACACAAACAAACACGCACATTAATGTTGGAATTACCAAGAGCTATTCTCATCCTTTAAAGTGCACCATTGTGGTAAAATTCAACTGAAATATCTGCTTTCTTTCCGGAATATGACATACTTTCATGGCTAAACTGAGCAATATAACATCATTCACATTCTCTGTGCAATTTAATTAATTAGCAACAACAGCCTATGGTGACAATTTGGACTTTCCATATCATTTTTACTTCCTATGTGCTAAGGTTTCTCTCACAGTCCAGGCTTTATTACCGGCACTATTGTCATTGCATTTGTTTTGTTTATCTATGTGCCTTGTCCATGAGGATTATGTTATTTTGTAACATTTTCAGCGCTACTGCTAATTTTATTATCAGTATTTGTTATACAGTACATCAACATGGAAATGCAGGCTATTTTACAGGCCACAATTAAAACATCAATGCATTTTCTGAAAACCATGTTCTGCAACTTGTCTGTACCTTTTTTGGATCCATATTAAATTTCTTTTTTCCTGTGGCCAGAAACTGCACCTTGGGATCTCTGAAAATAAGTAAAAATTGGCAAGAATCAGGAACATATCCAATTTCTGAAATGTTTCATTACCATGTTTTTACACTCTGTAATCTTTTCCATCCAGCCATCGCTCCCTAAGCCGTAAAACTTACACAAACTTATTACATGCTCACAAGCCTTATGGACACACTGTACCTTACCTTTACAGAATTCAATTACAATTCAGAAATTGATCAAATGTTCTATACTCTGCAGTTATGTTGACTTAATATCACACTCTTGGAGCATTCAAGCTAAGTGCCGCTAGACAATGCTGACATTACCCAAAGACAATCAACACGATGTAAATACTGACCAGATCATTGTGTCATTCTGCCATTTTTGGCATATTGTTTTCATATTTCTGTTGTAAGTGGTATCAGATGAGTTAACATTCTGAGAAATTGATTGTTGAATCATAAAGATACATGACATAATTGGATCTGAGTGAGTCAGAGTGACCTTTGTGTGTGCAATTCACCATTAAACAGAGCAATATTCAGATATTAGAAGATGGTTTCAAGATGGCAGCCAGAATATGGGACATGCAAACATACATGGTTTGCAAATATTAAATTATATATCAAAGGTCAATTGTTCAGCCTATAGTATTGCCTTAGTGGAGGCAGTGCCAAGTGAATGTTTGAAAAAGCCTCATGAGATAAAAGTGCATCAATGCAAGCACTGCACACCTGTGTTAAATGAACAAAAAAAATCATAAAATGGTGACAAGCAAGGGTGTAAAACACGGGGGGACGGTCCCCCAATAATTAGTAAGAGGGGACAGAGTATCAATTATCCCCCAATGTTTTGGGGTGGGAAGTTAGCAGAGGGGTAACAACGTTGGATGATGGGGCAGGGGGTTTCGGGTTCAAGTCCCGCAGGAGCCCTAAAGTTTGACTCAGCCTTTTTCACAGTGGTAAAATGGGGAGCAGTGGTAAAAATCCCTGCTATAAGTCAAACAGGTATGCTATGCGATACACTAGCCCCGTATCCGTGGCATTGCACGCCTGGCTGAGGGCTATAGCAATGGAGATCAGCACCGCCCTATGAGCCTGTGAGGCTCAGGAAGGACTTTGATTTTTTTAAATGTTTTGTGCCTTATGGTAAAATCACTCATTACAGATGACCTTTTTTGGCTCATCAGGGTATTTGTATTTGGCCAGGGATAAATATAAGGATGACGTTTTTTTGCTCGTCAAGACTTTTTGGGAGACGAAAAGAGGGTCTGGCCCAACTTTATCACAGATTCTATCCCCCCCCCCAATGTTGACGCCTTTTTTACACCACTGGTGACAAGAACAGTTACTGGAATAAATTGTACACCCAGCATAGCTCATATTAAAAGTTATGTCCTATCTAGTGTGTACAAAGCCAGATTTTGCCTGAGGAGCAGTCTCTGTGTTTGTATGAACACATGTGCAAGTGTTTGTGTGTGTGTGTGTGTCTGTGTGCACACCTCTATTCCTGTGAGTGTGCCTATGTGCCTACACAGTGTGTTTAAGTGCTTGTGTGCACGTGTGCACAGAGTGAATGTCCTGAAACCAACTGATAACTACTGCAGCTGCATTAATTATGTCTAATTTTAAGATAGAAAGAGACAGTGAACACACAGGGACATCTAGTGACAGCAAAGGCTACATACAGTCACTGCCTTAAAGACATCCAGGAAGTAGCAGCAGCAGTAGCAGCAGCATAGTCTGTGTGGGTCTGACTCACTCCCAGCAGGCTATGCATTCACATCTAAACATTCTTTGCTTGGGTGCCATATGCACTGACACCAATCCCACTGTGTTAATAGGCCCACTAAGATGGCAAAATGCTGATTCATTCCTTTCATCTGAGCCCACTCACAACCAGGAAGAGACTGGCATTCACCCTAGAGACAAACCTCACAAATGAAGGCAGCCAAGGAAGGCTATTACAATAGTGGCTCTCGGCTTCACAATGGGAATCAGTTCTATATGTAAAGCACAACATCCCAAGGACTTAATACAGCAAACCGCACTGGTCACTGCTCAACAGATGAACTGTTAATTAAAACACTTCTCACAAGAGCAGACAAATTGACCCATAGAGCCTACCACAAGAGAATTCAAATGATGCAATAACATTATATGCTGTAGCTAACAAAATAACGGCAATGAAGTAAATAATTCATAATTTTATGGATCCTATGGGACAGCAGCCTTTAGAAATAGAATTGAAATAATATTCAGCATGGCAGAAATGGCATCACATCGGTAAAAAGCCCTTTCAAAAATTCAACTTCAGCCTCTTACAAACATTCCCTAAGAATTCAGTTAACTGTGCCACAAGCACAAATATAACTAGTAGCATTGTAAAGCACTCTTGTCTTTGGCCAATTTGCCACGCTTGTTGCGCTATATAGATTGTCCAGCTAATAATATTAATAATAATAAAAATTTAAAAAATAATAATAATAACTTCCGCTACATCAAATTTCAAATGTCATCCAGAAAATTCAAAAATAGCAAAATGCATTCAAACAAGATTAAAGAGATCCGCAGTACATACATAAGCCACTTGCAAACAACCAGAACTCTTTCTATTACTTCCTCATCAGTTACGGAATGCAAAAGTGAAATTCGGCCACCAGTATGAAGTGAATGACGGAAGAAAAGCAGTCTTTTAAAAAAAAATTTTAAACTGTGAAACTTACTTTTCTGGTTGATCGGCATTGAGGGCATTGTGGCCATTGTCAATCAATTCAATTTCTGCAATAACTTTACTTATTTCATCTTTGATTTTCTGAAAAATTATACACACTATTCTGATATAAAATTCCATCTGAAATACAACCTATAATCACTAAGCAAATCATTTCTTAGTTTAAAAACTACCCAGAAGTCGTAATATACTGTCTCTGCTGTAAAGAAACATATGTCAAGGCCATTCAATTTGTGCTACAAAAGAAATATCTATTCTTATCTAAATACAGATTTCCTTTTTTCTTTGAAGCTACTGGAAATCATTAACAGTCAAATCATAAATTAGACATTTGCAAAAATGTCTAACATCCAAAGCAACTCAAAGCTCAAAAGACATAACAGTGCCTCTAATACAATTAATCAAACAGCATCAGAGCCAATTGATGAGAAATATATAACTAGAAATACTGTAAAAAAATACTTTGAAAATGCAGCTTCAACTTGAAGAATAAATTCCCAAAAAGGCATTGAAAGGCCATCAGATCAAAAACAGGACAAGCCTATAAAATATCACTTCACTTCACAAGTCACAAGAGTTGATGAGGAAGTATGCCTCCAAACAAGACCAGTTAATTTTTGGCCAAAATTCCAACAGACCTGATCAGTAAGATTTTGACAACTGATGTATTCACACTGGCTGTTGTAGTCAAGATATTGATCCCAAGATGTACTTCGAGATGTGTAGTACCGACCCACCATGCCCTGATCCGCCAGAACAGTACGGACACTGGTGCTGTTTTTAAAATGCGCCGAGTCCGTTATTGTCATTGTCTTTCTTGCACAAGTACAGAAGACGTATTCAGTTATCCACTGACAACAGTATCCCAGTGCCATCACAAAGCAAATGCTGTCAAAGTATTGTCCTCAGCACTGTTGGCAAGCATTTCCAGAATCAAAATTCCAGGCTCAAGTCCAACTCACAATGAATTAAATCAAGATACTGATACAATCAAGAATTTATCTTTTTTCTTTCCAAACATGAGGATCATATAAAAATTCTTGTAAACCTTAAGTGCAATCTACTTTCAACACCATACTCATCAAACCCTTACATAATCTGACTCCAGATCTAACAGGTGCTTACAATCTGACGACATAACTTCTAGTAATCATCTATTTTAAAGGTGCATATTAAGCCAATCGCATCAACCGCTGGGGAGAAAACATGTGTCATATTTATACAAATCCGCTCCTGCTATGATCTGACGAAGCGAAAATCCCCCAATGCTCCAAACTGCCTTCAACATCCATACTGTTAGGCATACAACGCACGGCTCCTGTACAGCAGCGTACCTTGAATGGTCAGGCAGTAATCCATATGCGGTGCAGGTTGCTGCCGCAAAGAATGCAGCAAAGAATCGGCCAGATGCTACGCACCAGCTACTAAAGCCATAACCTCTGGCTTGCTGACAGGCAGAGCAAGAGAGCAATGCAGTTGTTGCCAATGGTCATGTGTGCAATCATTACCTTCGCTCATGCCATGCAAACAGCAAGCAGTTGCACCGCAGCTCAAAGGAATTATTCTAATATCTCACATGAAAACAAATGCTGTAGTCGAATACCAGTGGCTTGCCACTGCGTCAGTTTCTCTCGATCACTCAAATAAGTCAAAGCCCAAACAAAACCATGAAGCCACATGCAAGACTGTAATTGCTCATTTTAAAAAACATGGGAACAGAACGTTGCTTAAGGAGACAACTCACTCAATGGAATGTTCTGTCACAGTGTAAAGAACACATTGTCACAATTGGGAATGAAGTTGAGAAAAAGTGCTGGAGAAAAAGCTAACTTGTAGCAATCAAGCTTTCACGCATGCTATAGAAATTAGGTTGATTGCATTGCATTACATTACATGGAATCACCATCACTTACCCATATAATACATATAAGGGATTCAAAATATGAAGATTTCATGTGTCAAACAGATCAATGACTCTGTTAACATTGAATTTGGGAATTCAGTAAACATAGCTTGACAAAGTCAAATGTCATATCATAATAACAGCAGTATAAATTTTAAGATACTGCTATGGTTTGCAAAGCATAGAATTTCATATTATCACTGTCAGTCGTAGACCTTGTATGTCTCTTGTAAACATGCTTGACATATGAAGTCTAGACCAAATAGTGACTAGAGAACACATCAAAGCCAGGCCTACATTTCTGAACCTTGCATCAGCAGCAAGCTAACAGCAAGAATCCATAAAATCTCAATAATCTACCTAGTGATGTGAGGTGGAAAAATTTCCCGGAAAATTTCTTAATTTTCCGGAAAATTGCGGAAAATTTCCGACGTATTTTTCCAGAAAATTTCCTAAAAATCTAAAAATTAAAAAATTTATTCAATGTAACTTTAATTGAATAGCAGAAATTATTCTGGAGGACTGATAATTATAGTGTACCGGTAGTACACAACTATTTTACAGGGTGGATTTGATTTAAATCAAATGATTAAAATCAACGATTTAAATCGATTTAAATCGTGATTTAAATCAACAATAAAAATCATGATTTAAATCATGGTTTAAGTAAAAAAGTATTAAAATAACAAAATTTAATTGTACATAAATTTATTGTGCTAGATATTTTCCTCCTGTGACGTCTTGTCATTTTCATAACTCATTATTCTTTCACTAGGTAGCAGGCCTGCAGTAGAACTGATTTTTTAAAGTTGCTAAGTCTTACTGTACTCCTAGTAGTAGTACATTATAATACTAACTATTTCTTTATAATCATTCACTTTTGTATTGTGGGTTTTGCATTCATTCAGTGTTTTCATCTTTTGGGTTGGTTCATTCTAAACTTCGTCGTCTTGGAATTGAAAAAGCCGCAAAACTGGTGTTTTCTCTTCAAGCTGCTGAACAGAAAGCCACTGGATATTGATGAACATGATGATGGCTATGATGACAATAACTGATTGTCGAATGATTCCCATGCTGCCATCATAAACAGTTGACTGACATCTTTTAATTTTTTACAGTATTATACGAAAAGTCGAAAACAGTATAAAGGGTTAGATGTCTGTCAGCAACTTTGGTGTCAGATTGTTGACTTACAGCCGTAATAACATGTAGTATTAATGTAGTAGTAGTGATGTAACGATATGCTTTAACGCGTGAATGAACACAGTAATTTGAATGATTCGGATTAATTCCTATGATGACATCATACACATTCTATTTTTATTTTTAACAGTATTATATAGTATTAGTATTAATTATCTTATTATTATGCATACGAAAAATATGTATCTCTGAATGCCCTGAAGACTTTGATCAGTGCCTTAGTAATCACTAAACTTGACTATGGCAATGCCACCTTAGCAGGGCTCCCGAAATACCTCCTCGACAGACTCCAGAGCGTACTTCATGCGGCTGCAGCGCCTGATCCATCGATCAAGGAAGTATGACCACATCACGCCACTGTTGATAGACCTACACTGGCTCTCAGTCCCGGCGAATAACGTATAAGCTGGCAACTCGTCTATCGGTGCCTGCACGACATCGGCCCCTCCTATCTCCGGTGCGAACTCCAGAGATCGGCTGACACAGACAGTAGAAGGCGTCTGCGATCTGGCTCCACTGAAGCACTCCTCGTGCCGCGCTGCGCCTTGCCACTGCCGGCGACCGTGCCTTCCCGGTTACCGCAGCGAAAGCCTGGAATCGTCTTCCCATTTCTGTCCAAACATCAACTTCTCTTGACATATTTAAGAAGCGACTGAAGACTTGGCTGTTCGAGATCAGCTATTCTGGTAGATCCTGACCTATAGGCCTATTATTCATGTACAATGTAATGTGTTCGAGTAGTCCTTCTAGGACGATTTACCACAAAAATCTTAACTTTAAATAAATAAATAAATAAATAAATAAATATCTGCATTCTGCAACCAACTTTGTTGTCAAATTGATGACTTATAATGTGCAGTACAGTGGCAGTAGTGAATCTAGTGATGTAGTACTTTTATGTTTCATGTGATTCTATTGCCGTGTTGTTTTATGGTGCAATAATTACTATTGAACATCTAAAGCCTTGTTAGATGGCAGGCCTGCTAGATTGTTTACACAATTACAGTTGTAGTACTAATATAATACATTGAAATTTTGACCAACACAAAAAGAATTTAAGTCAAATTTAATATTAATCATGATGTCCGATTTAAATCAAAAACATCAGATTTTAATCAAAAAAATCGGATTTTTTGATTTTTATTAAAAAAATCGCGATTTATATCCACCCTGCTATTTTACTGTATAACTGTTAACGAACTGTCACATGAACACGGGGTGACGGGGGTGACGCCGTGACGGTGCTACCGTGCTATTGTTAAGATTGAGAAACACTGAACAGTAAACGTATTATCTCAAGTTTTAGTTGCTAGCTGCATGTTTATTTTGAAATTTTAAAAAACTAGTTGACAGTTATTTGTTATATGAAGCTATTAAGCTAATAACAGAACACTCAGAACAGTACAGCTTGATCTCGACATAATGTGCAATGTAATATCAGTATTATAGCATCATAGCATGCTTATCATATGACAGTATGACTTATCATTCACTTATGTTTCAATGTTCTTGAATTTACAATAAAACTATGTGAGTCGTGACTACAGTAAAAATTAACAGTTGTAGTAACTTTTAAAGACCCTACTGTCTTCAACAACGTTATGAGTTTAATATAGCATAAATTTAATTAAACAAACTACAATTTTGTATTATATAAAAATATTTTCTGGCACAAGACAGTAATATCTATTTTTCATACTGGCGGAAAATTTCTCGGAAATTTTCCGGAAAATTTCTCGGAAATTTTTCCCAAGATATTTTTCCGGAAAAGCTACATCACTAAATCTACCACGATAACACCCAAAATATATGAAATATACATATAAAACCAAACTATGAAAAATTTGCAAAAAATTCTGATAATGTTTCTCAGCGTTAATTAAGTGAACCATCTTGGTGTCAAGCAAATCGGTGCATAACAAAATTTAATAAGCTTGATCATCTACATAACTTTACCGTTATTTCCCCCAGGAGCTCTTGTTTACGCAGGCAGATATTTGCCAGCAATAGCTCTTCTTCAGGAGACAGATCTAAAACATAAAACAATCGTAATATAAATACTCATTACAAAACACACTCGTCAACAACATAATAAATAAATTCAAATAGCAAACAATCCCGAGTACATCATATATCATGTAAGCAAATTCAAGTAATACATAGTAAATCCACGCATTTCTGATGGAAAATACTGGAGATAAACACTTTCAAAACAATTAGTGGTGATGAAGGGCTGATATAAACTGGAAAGCCCACATGACTTTTCTCGTATTAATTAAGTAATTATTTTACACTATATATCGTCAAATTTTAAAATTCAGCTCTAAAACTTCCGAGAACACAAAAATACGAACCTTCAAACGGGACGTCAATGACCAACAGATGATTCTGCATCTTTACAACTGTTTATTGGCATCAACTTCCCACTTTCAAACAACCTCTTAACTACAAAATCCGGAACTTCGGCATTTCTCAGTTTATTCGCTAGATGGCAGCAGTAGTAATCCACAGCCAATGAATTACTTACTAGGGCAACTAGGCTATTAAGATTTCGAGTGGCTTAGGAGGCCTGTGTTAAAACTCCTATATGCCTAATTAATTGCTCTTAACATTTAATAGCCCAGTTTTCCTAGACAGTTTTTGAATCCATTCATTGTTTTCACTGTGACTGTTTTTGTCCAAATTATTGTCCTATTTGCCCACAATCCTTGCACTAAGAAAGTACAAAATGTCTAGCTGATGTAGGCTACATTTTAGCTGTAATTGCAAAAGACAAAGGCTGCTAAGGCGTTGTTGCTGACACGCAAGTACGAGAGATTAGGCTATTTCTAATTTTCTAAGACTTGGTGTGAACGTTTAAGTCTTCAGCAGCGGGCCACAAGGCTGTTTCTGGGCCTCTTCTTTTCACGTTGTATGCGGCGGATGTCAAAACCCATAGACTGGAAGCCTGGAATCACACTTCTCTCCTGGCGGCGGTCAAATTTACTCATTCTGCATCCCATCCCTTCTGATTGTCAACTACGAATACGAGCTATTTAGGCCTAATGTATCCTGAACGTGAAATCATGAAATTATGGCATATAACAAAAGCTGGGCTCCTATGGCTGCGTAGGCTACGACGCGAAAAACACCTAATCAGTAATCAATCTAGCACCTTTCACGTTAGACTATGTGTAGACCTACATTGTGCCAATTTCGGTTGCCCGCCTTCGTGGTGCCCTAACTGCCCTTATATGTTCCCTCGCTGTACAGGCCCTATATCAGATATGTTTTCAACTACTATACTAAGGTCAATTCCCGGTTTCTCTCCTGCTTCAGTGGTTAACTGGAGTCCGATTTGAATTGAGATCTAACGAGTACATAGCAACAATAATAACAACTTGGTTTTGAGTAGCTTAATAGGACCTCCGTTGCTAAAACCAATGGATTCTTATGGGTTGGAATACTTGAGCACCCTCTTCGATCCTGATTCTCCGGGGTAGTCCATCTTCTATCAAGATCATGAAGAAGTACATCGTTTCAAAGCAAGATGTCCAAAAAAACAAGGAAAAGATGCAGCACAATGCCAGTGAACAACAATGGGAACACAACTTTCATTCGACAGTTGCTAGGACTGCAGTGCAGTGGCGGCTCCACCGGGGGGGGGCCGTGCCCCCCTATTGAGTGCCTGGCCCCCCAGTTGGGACCCTATACTTAATGCTCCATACATTAAACAACAAATGGTTGGCCCCCATGATTAGAAGTTGCCACCCCAACGCCCCCCCCCACTTGCCAAATCCTGGAGCCGCCACTGCTGCAGTGTGACTGCTACTCAATTATTTTTGTCACTCAAATTTCTTGAGAACAAGGGCCATTTATAGACTATATAAAGTTTAGTCTAATGAATGAAATGCAGATCAAACACAAGGGTAATACAGTGTACATCAAGTTTTTATACATTAAATATCTTTGGGTCAATGCAGACACGTCCATATATGACGTCATGCACTGAGGAGGAGGGGACTCACCAAGATGAAGTGACGACGTGTGATGTAGGGGAGATACAGTACGGTGACGTCACATTTTAGTTTTATTTTAGTAAATATTAAAAAAAGTAGATTATTGTAGATTTCTGTTCCGAGTGGCAATCTTCCAGTGTCCAAAGGACACTCACTTTTCATCATCATGGCAGAACCAAGAGAACTAGAAACAATTAGTAATAATTTTTGCAAAATTTTGGTAGTTACACTTGTGAACAAGTATATCACAAATCAAATTAGTAGCATTATTATCTTTCACTAATGATGGCTTTGTAGTTGGGGAGGTCAATACTACATGTAGCTTGTGACGTCATTTTAAAATGGGGGGCTAATGCCTTTGCGACGAAATGTGACAAGGTGGAGGTAAATTTTACCAAAAATCGCATGACGTCATACATGGACGGGTACCAATAGAAACTTTTGGACAAAATACAGCATCATTTCTTAAAAATGAATGAAATCACAATATTCAGCTGTTAATTCAAACAAATTTATAAAAATTGCTTCTTTTGATACTTAGTATTTAGTAAGAAATTTACAGCATAAAAGCTAGAATGCTCCCTTTCATGTATCTAAAATCAACCCAGCACAATAAATCGTATTGCCCAATGGCTCCAAAGCCAGGCGAACTTACAGATAAGTTTAGACTGTTATGACAAAATAACATTTAAGCATACGAATGACATTCTCTTGCTGGTGTCTAAAGATACTAGTTAAGAAATATTTCAATATACACTGACAAACAATCAATTTTTAATTATTGTGGCTATAAAGCATCCAAAACAAATAGCGGAAGGATCCAATACAGTCGCACTAAACAGACACAATTTGACAATTAACAACCATGGAAACATTCATTACACAAAAAAAGAACACATGTATAGATAAACATGAAATGTGCTAACTCTATACAAGCCTTGTATAAACGCCCGCAACAGATATTTGCACACGTCGTGTGTCAAAAAATAAATTAACAACAGTCTAAAGCTAGAGCTAGGACAACGTGAAGACAACACATTTTTGCTCAGAACAACACCAATTGCCAGCAGTCTACTTGCACCATGTTCAACTTGTCCAAACAGAGTCAGTGCATCTCTTAGGAGACGCATTGCTGCTTGTTGCTTCTCCAAGCGCACTGTTTTTGGTGTCGTTCAACCAAGCATGGCTCTTTAGAAGTCCACAAATGTCCAGTGATGGTAATATCATGAGTTTGGCGACTGAGGAGATTTTAGTTTCTTGATCGTGTTTTTCAGAGTTTGGCGTTTGTTACAGAACCAAACGCGTATCACTTCGCGGTCAAAGTTCAACTTTTCGGCAAGTTCTGTCATCTCTGAGCCTGAAGCAAAAAAACATAATTCTCAGAATCCTTAATTTACATGGCCATAATATGACCTAAGTATTCTTGTTATATAGATAATCTACTTTCATCTACTAAGTCATCTTGTGATTTTTAGCGCAATCTTCAACCTCTGGCAATTTAAAAGCAGGGCTCTTAATTCAAGTTAAACACCATTCCTTAACTCATACAAGTAATACAAGAAACAAGTAAAGCTGTTCAACAGATCTATCATTAGGCTCTGAGTAGAAATATAAGAGGTGATATATAAGTCTCTTATAAGCATGTCCTTGACAGCACAAGCAATCAACATGTGTAGGCTCCCATAACAGACTTCATCAATGCAGAGGAGACAACTGGCAACTGACTTAAAATTTCCAAAATCTGATGCCAAAGTAAAAGAACTGAGATCAAATTCTCATAAATCTGCCAAAATTTGTGCACTAAGTCTATGACTTAATATTTTATTATTAAAGCCAATCCAGCACAATGCTTGATGGATCTGTGTGTGACTAATGGTCATAAAACCAATTTTGAAATAAATGATGCCAGAAATGTCTCAACAATGTACTCGTAAACCACATCATTTTAATAAGCAGAATTCTATCAGTTCAAACACACTTACACAGCTTTACACAATCCATCTTAATTTAAACTGTTTACTATTAAAATTAAAATATATGTATATATATATATATATATATATATATATATATATATATATATATATATACACACCCAGTAGACACCATTCCAACTTATCTATCTTGTGAGATTAGAAAACAAACAGAAGCTTCAAGCTGTCCCTCAAACAACCAAAATGTATGACCACAAAAAGTGCATTCTCTTTAATTTCAAAATCAAAGTAAATAATGGATGCACAGAAGCCATAATTCTATTTAGAAGCTATAACTGCAAAGACAGCCATGGCCAACTTTTAACTAAAACTCAATAATATGTGCAAAAAAACTATCAAATAGCAAAAAGGCAACAGAACGACAAATTATATTATTAAAAGCGAAAAGCTGATCAACACCAAGATACAAACAAAGACATTAAAAGATGAAAAATATTCCAACTAGAGGTCTTAATAGGTTAAGTATTCCACACACTACATCACAACATTTAAAGTTACACATAATTCACTAACTAGCATCAGTTTCTAACCAGCTCTGTTCTACATATTGGGACACTACTGTACTTAACACGTTGAAGGCATCGACATAAACGGCACCGTTTTAATTTGATCTTCTGTTACACTCGTCATCCAGCAGTCCAATGAATGTCTTGGAACTCTAACCTTGCATGCTGTCTAATTATTGCCTCTTTTTATAAAACCCGTCATACACCAGCCCAAGACCCACATCAAGTCCCCCAATAAGAGAAAGTCAACCACTGTCTCCGGTACTACTTGTGGTTTCAGTAGCAGAATAAAGTAACCAGAATAGTTGGAGACTTCTTAGCCAATTTTTGACAGGAAACACACATCTAAATTTGATATTTTATAAATTATTTCCCCTTTAAATAACAGTAATGCAAGCATGATATAAAAGAATATATTCAATTGATTAATGAATGAAAAACAAAATGGTGATACCAATGAATTTTCCAGCAAATGCCTAAATTTAACGTACCAGTATGTTCAACATATACAACTGGTTTCATCCAAATGACATTTGAGTTTTAAAACATGAAAAATTGAAAATGTCCTCAAATTTTTAAGAAATGGGACAGTTTCTAGAAAGAGGTACAACCCAAATGTTTCCATTTCAAGAAGCGCAGTAAGCATGTCATAAATATAAATTACATATAAATATAAATATTTATGCCGGTTAACTTGGCAAATGAAAACCGAAGCAATTTTACTTCAACTTCAAATCACTCAAAGCTTAATACAGTGGGTACAACTGGTCTCGGAAGCCACCGACAACCTATACGACAGCAGCCACGTCCACACCTTTCCGTCTCGGGTCGTCTATGTCCTGGAAAGCCGTCTAACTGTGTTTTTCAGAACTTGGCGCTTATTGCAGAACCAAATTCGAATGATTTCCCGATCATATCTCAGCTCAGAGGCCAGTCTAGACATCTCGGCTCCTAATTCGAGAACCAACATAAACAGAGAAACCACTCAAACATGCGGATGTGTACGAAAAACGTCACGAAACAAAATCAGAGATGAAAACGCTTCGGTAAAATCTAAACAGTTTCTGGAAATCTAAACAGTTTCTGGTTCATTTTCACATATAACTCATGATTCATAAATGAAGATCTATGTCGTAAAGAGATATTTCATTGTTGCTATAATGGTTACAGTAGCAATTACAGTATAGAGGGAGTCTAATGCAAAGGGGGTGGGGTGAGGGGTGGGGAAGGAGCACAACACAAATATTATATTTTCATTCATATGACAAGTTCTCAAGTATTATGGGATTTGATACAGAAATACATTGGCAGTGAGTTACAACATTTTGGAGCTGTAGATACTTTTGGAAGAACAAGAAGCAGCACCACATCATATACAGGGTGGTGCAAAAAACAGGACTCTATTAAATGCAAACCTAAATGTGACTAGTCCGGTTTTCTTGCGCCACCCTGTACATAGATGCAGCAGTATATAGAACTGCCAGTGCTGGAAACTAGATCTGAACGCAATTAAAGAAGTCCCAACATAAAGCAAGACATCTGATAGCTGTAACATGAGGCATTTTTAAATTGACAGCTACAATATTTTCAAAATGAACAAAAGTGGCATTCAAAGTGGAAAATGAAGCACAATAATTACGACATAACATATCTAAGAGGCTAACACACATACACACACATGTACACACATATGTACACACACACACACACATAATTCAAGAGAAGGTCTCTGCTTCTATGGGCAACAGAGGAATCACAGAAGGCTTAAGACCAGAACATATACAAGACTCTAAATGAACTAATCCACTAAGAATACTGCAGGATTCTGTACCCTCTTGAAGCCTAAGTCTCCCTTTGCACAATTTTCAATCTGTCTCAAGACGTCAGAAATTGTGCCTACATTTCTGCTAAATTCAGGCCAAAGTCATCAACTGGCTAATGGGAAATTTTATCATCAGATATATTTGTCTGAGTTTTAACAGTACAAAAGATTCCGCTATTTGCCAAATGTTATATCACTAATCATCCATCATCTCTAGAAGGCCTAGCATCATTCAACGATTAACACTAAAAGAAATAGGCGTGTATTGTACTGATTAAATTTGTCAACTGCTTCCTTCAGAGACATAACAAAGACCTACACACAGATGTAATACAGCTAAGATGCATGCATGCGCTACACCATAATTAGTTCAAAAATAACCTGAAATTGAGAGTACGACAACATACATTCGAGATAAATGATTAAAGGACAAACAATTACAAGCAAGTCAGGCATGCCAAAAAATCAAAGAAAAATCAACTAAACAAATAATATTTGTGCTAAATTCTAAAGATCAACAAAAAACTAGATATAATTAATACAAATGTAGTGCTCACTAGCACATCACCAACACTGCACTCAAGTATTTTAAGATCAGTAATTCCCAACTTCCATAATATTATCCAAGTCAATATTTTGACAAATACACAAATGGGTCAGAAAATCATACCCTGCTAATATCATATATGATAATCAAATATGCATACTTAATGGCTACGTAAATGCCTAACCTGAAAAATTTATGATCAACAGTTATAAAACAAAAATAAAGTTTTTACTTTGAGACATTATAGGCAACGGAGTTTACAATTTATTTCAATGGAATATAAATGAATAACAAAAGAGTCAAATTGTAGCTTTCCAAATTAAAATAATTTTGTCCTTAACCCCTTTACTGGCAATTTTTCTGTTAAATAACGTAAACTGGGCGCAATATTGCGTTATGCCCGGTAAAGGTGTTAAAATGATTCACCCTTCTCTTGAATTTACTGACAAGAAGCAACACAGACCTTCAAATAAGTTTAAACCAAAAATGCCAACATAAAAAAATGCAAAATAAAATCAGAACAATGAAATAAATACCTGATGGGTGGGTACTTTGCTCGAAATGTTCGTTGAGGAGCTCGAGAGCCTGAGGAGTAAAAGAAGTTCGCCGCTTTCGTTTTTTTGACGGCTCGAGGCCGATGAACTCTGAGAGATTCTGCATTCCGTTCTTGTATCGTTCTTCAGCCATCTCCATCCACCGTTCCAGGACAGGCTTGATTTTCTGTGCACTCTTCGGAGTTATGTCCAACTTCTCGAACCTGACAATTTCATAGACTTCATAAAAACCACAATGAATGCAAAACAAAACACCATATCACTGAAAAAGCTCATCATAAATAAAGACATTACAAGAATATTTCATAGTGAAAATTCAAAAATATTGAATTAAACATATCTGTAAAGAATATGCCAGTAGTTATAGACTTATAGTACCCTGGTCATGCTGTAAAATCACAATACAAAATCACGGTACAAAATGGAATTTTAAGGACAGGAAATATAAAACAGTTTTAAAATTATCATGATAAATGAACCAGCCATTCCTTGCTTCATTAAAAACAAACAAGAAAATGCTTATATGATAAATATGCAATTTGGAATCTAAAATATTTTCAGATTAATGCACACCTGCAAATGGCTGACTGGCTGTATGATGGACCCTCTGTCACGCTTAGAGCCTGACCGACTTGCGTCTGCGTCAAACCAAGAGAGAGTCGTCTGATTTTAAACTGCTTTGCGAATTCTCGCATTTCGTCTAAATTCACGCCGTCGACTATTGTTCCCTCTCGTGTACTGCTAATGGTATCTACAGAAAAAGTCGTTACAAAGGATTTAACTTCAATTTTCAAATCAACATTTTTCTTCCTTAATAACATTCACAGTCCTGAACAGGAATGAAGTGCTGAATGCAAGACCTAATGAAATAATAATAATAATAATAATAATAATAATAATAATAATAATACAATCAACAGAAGAACAAAACAAAGAAAGACAAGCATGATGCTTTAGTGACAAAATAGTAAGTGCCCCGATATGTGCCGAAGACTGACTGGAATATTTCTAAAGAACTGGGGAACAAAACATGCATCTTACTGCACAGGGAACCAGTCAATTTTCTCCAATGTTTGGTTCATGAGTCTATCTAGAACTGATTTGAATCAGCCTTACTCGGTAGCAGCTGGTTGATATTTGGAGTGACACCGTTGGCGTTAGTGCTGCTGCTCGCGCCAGTGGCGGCGCCGGTCGTCGGAATGGCAACGACGGCAGCGTCGCAGCCAGTCTGAGTGGCCTGACTGATGGCGCCGGCCGTCAGCAGCGCCTGCGTCATCTGCGATATGCTCAGCTGCAGCGTCTTCTGCTGACTGGTTGCCGCTGATGTGACTGGAATAGACGAGGAAAGTGCCAGCGCCAGTTGACCTGCCGCGCCGGTGCTGCTTACGCCCGAAGCGCCGTCGGCAGAGCGCTGCAGCTGCTGCACCAGCTGGCCGATCTTTGTCGGCCCTGCGGTGCTGTTCGTCACCAAGTTTTGTTGTAGTAACTGGCGGCAGAATATAAAAACAACCGTTGGGTTATAAGACTGACATAATTACTATTACGTTTATGCTTACTGTCATTATTATTATTATTATTATTATTATTATTCATGACAATTTATATAGCGCAGTAACATAACTGGAGCTAATGTCAAGAGTGCTTTACGAAGGAATCACTTATAAGATATGTTAAATAAGTGTGTCTTTAGGAGCTTCTCAAAACAGCCAACGGAATTTGCATTAGTCACATCGCTCGGCAGCGAGTTCCACAGGGCTGGATTTCCTGGCATGACTGATCTGTCATCGAACACGGCACGGCAGTCTTTGAAGGCGGAGGGACGATCAACAATGTCCGACTACTTGATCAAAGTTCAGTGCGTCATTGTCATAATTTTTGCCACACATTTGTCACAAGTCCTTTAGTCAACATCACAAGAAAATGTAGAAGTTCACTATAATTGATAGCACGATTTCCGACATAAGTTCTCTCCTAAAGACTCTTTCAGACAATTTCAATCAAGTTTTTGGTAGAAGGCATCCTATCATAACTGCAGCTGTCAACAATTTGCATTCTTAACCCTTTGGCCAAGCCATTTGTATAACCAATTGGTTATTAAACCGGAATATCGGTTTATGGGCCCATTGGGTTAAAATATCTCAGCGGAAGCCTCAGAAAGTGGAGCTCATAGCCAGAGTTCTGCAGACCAAGAGTCATAGCTTCTAGTCAGTTCTTTGTTTAACTGGAAACCGGTGAAGACATACCATGACCGATGTGAAGTGGTCACGTGGGATGGTGGTGACTGAGAACAAAAATACCACCACACCCATCACTCACAAAGCAAAGAAACAGTTCACAAACATTATGAGCATCCACGAGTGGTTAATTATCAAAAGATCAAACTGTGAAAAACTCTTTTTAAAATCCATTTCACCTGAGGTGAGCCAATGGCTAGAATTTGACCTTGTGCATTCGTAATTATCTGTGGTATGTTAACGGGCGATACAACTGAATTGGCTGGAGACCCAGACAGCTGCTGTTTCTGCTGTTGCTGCTGTTGAACTAGCTGCCGAAGAGCCAAATTCTGGATATTCTGTGTAACATTCGCTATACACAAAGCAGAAAATAATAACACATGGAAATGAATTTGACTTGAAAGCATTACCTATTTAAATATATTTTATGCTTTCAATACAAGTCATTCTTCTAATATTTACAACAATAAAAATGGCTGGCAGAAAAAATCACGTGCAAGACAATTCATAAAGAAGTGTTTTGATTCTAAATGCAAATTGTAAATCCTAAAATAATTAAAAATAATTTCTTTCCAACTGACAATCAATAGAAATTGCAAAATGTCATAGGGTTGGTATATACCTGTAATCCTACTCAAATGCAAGAACACACAGCAAAGCAAGAGTGAAAAGTAGTTTTCTGTCCAAATCCACAAATACTTACAGTAAACAAAGTAATATGTTAAAAACTGCATTTGACTTGACTAAAATTATAATAAATTCTCTAATTTATTAACAAAACTATCCAATCACTGTGTTGTTAACGCAAAACTCAGTTACTAGCACATATGTTAAACATCTTCCAGGCATTTAAACAAACAAAAAATCAACATCAACTTGATCAAGAAAAATTACAATTTAATAAAATAACACAAAAAAACAGAACGAATCTAGAAAATTAAACACAACACAAACAACTGGTATCTTCTAAAACAGTTGCAAACTATATCTATATTGTGTAGAGACCTTGCTCAATCAGCTCTGTGAAAAGCAATAGCTGAAACAAAGAAATCAAGCAATAATGTGAAAGAAGTTTTCATGTTAATATTTAGCACCTAGAATGCAGTTCAGTGCAGACACATTTAACATGTTACCTACTAATTAAACTCAGAGGTGAAGCGACCATTAGCAACGGTTGCATCGCGTTGCCTGTAACAACAGATCAACGACATGTAGCACAGAAAAATCTATGGCAGACATGTAAAAACAAGAGTAAAATACATTCACGATAAAACATAACCATAAGTTAAACTCAAAAAACAGAAAATTGACACTATGTAGAATAATACAAAAGGAATAACGAAAAGAAATTAATTCAAAATCTAAACATATATGCTTATGCCAAAATACTGCCAAATACTGCCAAAAGTATATCAAGCCCCATTTTTTAAAATATAAAGCAATATTTTTGCTCACTCTTGTTCTAGTTTTCAACCTTAACCTCTTGCTCGGGTTAGCCATCTTAAGACGGCGGCGGAAAACTTTGACCAAACGGGGTTAGCCGTCTATAAACGGCGCGCTATATAAGCGACTGCGTACTGCCGACCTGCACGATTTTCAAAAATCCAACGCGGCAACCGAGTTAGCTCACATCCATTCGATAGGCGGCAGCACCGTTTTCGATAATACTGACTATATATGCAAGGGATATTGACTGTAGACTGACCAAGGCTGGAAAATGTATAGGAAAAATCTTCAGCCGGAGGCTAGAATGGCCATAACTACGCCGAATATGGTCCGATCTTCAAAATTTTTGCACTATTCTGTTCCAATTACACATCCCAACAACTTTCCCGCTCACAGTTGGGGGGTCACCGCTGAAATTTTTTTTTATTGAGCTTTGAAAAATTTTTGTCGGAGATGGTCCGATTTTGGGGTGTAGAGTGGACCCTACCCCCCAAAATTTTTTTTTGCACGGATGGTTCGAAAGCCCAATAAAAATGCTCAACAATGGTGCAAACCGCATCTTTCTAGCTTCTATATAGCCTGAAATTTAGTAAGTTTATAACGTATATGTTCACGTTTTCATACGAACGCCTTTTCCAAAAATTAATTCCCCCGACGCGGGATGACTTTAAAAATTCAATTCCCCCTTTAAAAGGTTAAAAATAAATATGACATTGTCACATTAGGCTTATAGCAAGTAAACTGATTGTTCTGCATAAATCTAATAGCCATACAAGACCAATCCATTATATTCTAAAGCACTTAGGAGACCCACCCTTAAAAGTATTTACACTATCAGCTGATACTATCTTCTCCTCTATTTAATTCCGTCTGTTGACTAACTCTAACACTGTTGTTTGTGTCTCCCAACCCATTACATATTATGTTTTCGGGTTCTGTCATGCCAACATTAATTAACACTTCTAGCCAGTTTCCGCCTCCAAGATTTTTTAAACAATCCAATAAATTCTCACAAGTTTTAAATAAATAATAATTCCCTCATTTGCAACACTATACAGGACTAATTCCTTACACAGAATGAACAGAAAATCATATTGCTTTTCCACTACTAGTCAAAACAAGAAATGACTAACTAAGATGAAAATAAACTTTAAAAGACAAAAAACAAAACAAACAACGCAAATAAATGATGAAAATAAAACGAAACTCAGGAAGTTCAAAAGAGTCCTCACTTGACGTTGGGATTGTGAGATTCAACTGGGGTGCCAGTCCAGCCATATTTGTAGCAATAAGCTGGCCACTAGATGTCGCCAACAGCTGCATCTGGTTACCCAATCCAGCGGCAAGTGACAGAGGAATTGAAACAAGTTGCTGGGTGCCGTTACCGGTGGAAACCGGGATGAGGAGGTGCTGTACGGGCATTGTAGACGGCGATGCCAGCCCAGTCTGATTAGCAATGAGGAACTGCGGCGCGACCTGGGGCTGACCTAGCAGCTGCTGGTGAGCACTGGATAGTGTCATGCTGTGAACATCTGAAAAAACATGTGTCACACGGCTAAGGTACTGAACTACTGATTGACTTAACAGATTCGACAATACCAAAACAGTTATAAGCACATTAAGGTTTGGGTGGTGTATTTACCTGGTACTCATGTACAATTGTACATCAATCGTCAACATCGATTTATTTCCTAAAAAACTTAAGACGCACCTGTTCGACATCTCATACAAGTGCAATGTGTAAAGCACTTTTGCGCCTCTGATTTTGTTACTGCACTATATAAATTCAAAAATTGTCATATAAACTAAACTAAAACTAAACTATGATGATAAGGAAAAACTTGGATTTCTGGACCAGGCCTAGAAGACAAACAAGAACTTGATTCCTCTGCTCTGTTAAAATCTAAAATCTACGCATACTATATATGCAATTAAGCATATATTTAGAACCACAGTTATGAAGACATTGAGAAAATCAGGATAAACCATCACGAACTTCACCTGACATAGGATCATGTTTGTGCAGGTCGGCCAAATCTGTCATCCCCAGTGGCTGGATACCAAGAAAGAAATTGTCACCCAGAGCTGCAACCCCGGATGACGACAGAGAGCTCATTGTAACAGGAACCGAGATAGATGGAGGAGAAAGGGCCGAGGACAAAGGAGAGGACTGGTTGTTCACACCTGACAGCATCACATCCTTAAAATTCAACCAGAAAACAATGTTACAAGACGGTTAAAAATCTGTGCACACTCTAACAGTTTCATATAAAGAGAGCTTTTTGGAGAATAATATTTCCTGCTATATATGCAATATTATGTAAACGTTTATCACTGGTGCGGTCACAAGGGGGCCTAGCCCCTATTTGGACTGGAACTGGTCACGAGATTCATGCAAAACCAGTGAGTAGAGGGTGGGGGACAGGGGTCATCATCATCATCTTTGCTTTCTGCCAGCTCATCAGCAGCAATAGCTAGACACAAAATGCTTCCAAGAAGTTCTATCTTCTGTCAATCGTCTTCCTTCTACTATTGACAGAAGATAGAACTTCTTGGGGGGCAGGGTTAGTATGAGATAACAAAACCTCAAACCACTTGAGACAATGATCTATTTTGCTCATTGAGACATAGCACGAAAACGTCGATGTACCCCCCCCCCCATAATTCTGGAATCCTGGCCACATCACCGATGTTTGTAAAAAATTATATGCGGTGATCATAATAGAAACTGATATGGCACATTTGGTCCATATGTGAAAATAAAATGTACCAAAATCAAATGGAAAGGGAGGCAGCAAAAGATGCAGTTAAAAGCTGAAAATTTTCAATTTTTGAGCATAATGATGTGAGAAAAATATATGCTATGCCAGTAATCATTTTAACAGAAATTTCATCACTGTCAAATCTGTAAGTACTTTATTGATGATGGCAGCCTGGATGAGGGTGGAGCTGTCATGTTTCGCATCCCCATTGAGTCCATCTCCCATGCCCGGTACGGAGTCATTCGTATCTGCGTCCATTGTAGGGACAGACCTTGGGGAGCGCTCCCAGGGAGAATCCACAATGGTCAACTTTTCGTTGCCAGGTTCAGCCAATAAGCTAACAGAACGTACCATAAAGCATAAAGCAAATATGATAAACTGAAATAAATATTCCAAATTATTATACTCTTATATCAACTCTATAAACAAATGTCAAGACAAGGTCTTGAGAATAATTATATAAATAATTTGCAAAAATTCGCCAAATTACTCTTCACTACCAAGTACAACAACCTCATAAAGCAGTCATGCAAAGCTACAAATACAGTCTGATTGGAATACAACTACTACTGTTAAAGTAATCCAAAATTTCACAGAACATGTATTTTGTCGGACACCAATACAATGTCATTAAAACTAAATGTGATTCACAAGTACTCTTTGACCACGGCGATTCATACAACCAATGGTTATGAAGCCAAAATATCGGCCTTACGGGGCAAGAGTTAATTAATATGAGTTAATATAAGCAACACTTGGATCTCATCTGATAAGGAAAACGTTTTACTAAACAAATCTAGGGCTGTTATTATTATTAATTTAATTTTATTGTCCGTTTCAAACACATAGGTGTTCATCGGGGACGCCTCAAACCGCAGTGCTCATCAGCAGAGCAGACTGTAGCTGAGGAGGGTTGGTTCGGTCCAGGTCAAAAACCAAAAATCAGTCAGGGCAATACCAAGACTTAAAGGGTATCTAAGGTTGTAACCAATGCTAACTTTGGTGAATAAAATTCTTAAAATGAGACGTTCCTATTGAAAACAGATTAAATGAATTCGCGTGATATGTTCCTAAATACACTCATTCTCAACAAGCGGTGTTCTTGCAACAGAACTTAAAATTTGCTACATTTAATAAGTCAGCCAATTTTCACAGAGTTATCAATGTCTTAGAAGCTAAGTACTTCTAAATCACATTTAATTAATATATCATTCCAAAGTGTCACAATCCTTCAAAGCTACTATCCATTTTTCAGATAATAAGATCATAAAAGGACGTGGTCCACTTAGGTCAATATCAGACACTTTACAGAAGTCTCATCATTACATGTCTGATATTTGTATAACAAATTTGTGCATCCTCAGATGCTTCAAACCATGGTAAATGGTTCAATTGCACGTTGCACGGTGGCCAGGAATTAGAATAAACTGCAGATATTAAAACTGGAAGAATGGATCCAATTACAGTGTTTACGAAACTGAAAATGAGAAAGTAAACTAAAAAAGTAAAAGACCTTCCAAAACCTATAGGGTTTGTAGGACAGTACTGATCTCCATTTCTATAGCCCTTCATCCAGAAGTGCAATACCATGGATAAGGGGGTAGGTAGAGTATTGCATAGTGTGCCTGCTTGACTGTGCGACATTACCATTGCTAAGTGAAGGCTGAGTCAACCTTAGAGCTCCTGTGGGTATTCAACCCTTGACCCTCGGATCTGCAGGTCAAAGTTGCTACCACTCTGGCTCTGCTATTCCCACCTCTGAAAGGAAAACTATTATTATTATTATTATTATTACTGTTATTATTAAAGTTAAGATTAATGTGGTAACTAATCCGGAAGGACTACGTGAACACATTACAGTGTCAAAACAGACAAAACTATTGATAAAATGCATCTAATCATCCAATTTTTTAAAACTCTTTAAAATTATATAAGCATAATCTGCTCTTCCAAGCACTCAAAGTTAAACCGATATCTGGTCATGGTGGACGCAAGCAGAACTGGGCCTCGAACCCACAGATAGGCAATTTATACATTGTTAGATATATATTCTGCCATCACGGATTTATGTTAATTGCAACAGATGGTACACACACACTGATGGCTATAAAGAAATCAGATCAAAAATAAATTACACCAATACTAAAGGCAACTGCACTACACTGCTAGGTACAGAAAGAGCTGGAGAGCCTTGGCACAACGGTAATCGCTGCCATTAAATCAATAAGCCATGTGGAGCCACTACACTTGCCAAACTCCGGATCAATAATCTTCCTAGCAACTGCACTAAATTTACTGTAGCCCAGATGTGTACGGCCAACCGCAGTGCAGCCAGGCTTTTGCTGCCAAAGGAATGATGCGTGCAGCACTTGAATTGACGACAGCAGAGCAGAATAACACAATAGTCTTCTGAATCACAAGAAGCCTTCTTCAATAGGCATCAAGACACACGACGATGCCCAAAGGTCTTTGTCCAAACTTGTCGTGTCAAAGACTATGTTATTCAACCACACAGGCATCATATACTGATTTCAAATGCAGCAGGTCAAATTAGAAAAAAAAAGGATTTTTCAAAGAAAATTGATTAGCAAAGTCACAGTGAGCTTTCTTTATTTCCATTGAAATCTTACCGATGGCATTTCACAAATTATCCTACCAAACCATTCTGTTGCTTGCCAGCTCCCATATTTCACCTACACTCAGCTCTAAATAGTAACAGGTAGACTTGGCTAGGTTGAGCTCCCCTTCTGTGGCTTACATATTAAATACAGGAACCAAGAGACACTAGCAAGATACACTAGATGCCTTGAATTATTAAAGTTCTAAAATAAGTCATTCACATATGAAGAAGAAGAAGAAAAAGGCAGTCAGCTTGTCTTTCTGTGCAAAAACTGATGCAGAAAAAAACACTTCAAACACAGAATAAACAGTCATTTAAAACACAACTGACTCCAGTATTTAAGCGCTTTGACTTTCGAAATTTTTGTTTCTACAACTCAGTTATTTGCCACAACCATCTTACACAATGACATGGCCAAATTTCTCAACATTCTCACCTCTCACTTGTCACTTCTGAATATTGATACTCAATTTGCTAATTAAAATTAACAAAAGTAAACATTAAAAAAATTATTTGTCATCTTTTCAGACTTTAGGCCATACAATTTTTAAAATAGTAATAATATTCTTATATACCATCGGCCCACTACTATCATCAGTTTTTCTAAAAGCTATTTCAATGAAAGTAGACATTTTGATAATGAACAAATAATTAATTATGTATGCATTCCATTCAAGACATGAAAAATGTGTTTATTTATTTATTTATTTATTAAGGACATTTTCTTCATTGATTCATGGCACATAAGTTGGGCGGTGATCGCTAAATTTTTTCCATCCTTTAAGTTTCTAAATGGATTATCTGGCAACAGACTGGTTTAATGCGATTCCATTGAGAGCGATCTCATAATATGTATAAATATTCCGACGACCACCCATGCCAACGGAACGCCCGAATGATTTATAAATTATAATAATTTCAGTGTTTATGCCTCCGGCATAAGTAATCGTGCCGGATGGGAATTCGTCCACCTACCTCCGTTGAAGACGGACGTGGTCTCCCGCTAGATCTTAACCGAGGTAAACGGCGAGACTGTAGAGGTAGGATCGGTCAAATCCATCGTCTCCGACTCCGTTATTCAATGACAAAGAATTTGCACTGATTCTCCCTTCCCGGACGCCATAAATTATGCTAATGATCTGGATGGTCCGGACTTTGAGTGAAAACCAGTAGAAAATTGTATTATGAACGGGAAACAATGCTTAAAGCATGATATTTCGAAACAAAGCTCGAAATAAAATAGCAGCGGAGGTGATTTGAAGCATTAGATCATAATCGGTAAATGCGTCAGTTGGTTGCCGATTACTTACTTACTTACTTACTTGCTGATCAGCCTCCGTAGCCGTTGCTCAATAACAAAGAATTCCTCATAAATTATGTTAATTTATTATAAATGTTCATGTAAATACCGTCGAATATCGGTTTTAAACACAAAGTCTGCAAACACACATCGAACATTAATTTAAAATTCTACGATTAACTAAAGATACAAGAGATTAACTTCACAAAAAGATATTTATTTGTTACTTAACTGAGCAACGATAGTCGAGGGATCATACATTTTCAAAATACTATTTAGATTATATCAAGTTGTCTTAGTTTTTGAAGACCTACGTGATGAGAAATTAACCAATGTCTTTATCGCTAGCAATTTAAACTAGTATGCATATAAATAAAAAATATAAGTAAAATAAATTTAACAGAGTTTTTTTTTCATAAAAGTGGAAATGGTCCCTTAATTTCAAAACTGCCGCAGCACCGATTTTGTGTGGTGCACTGTCATTCATTGAATTGGCTGATTTCTGTGGCGCATTTTAGGATACCTTTAGAAATTCTGATGAAATAAGTAAGCAAAACCTCGTAAATGTATAGAGCGCTTTATAAGTTGTACAGTAGTAGCTGCTTATTCTTATGCGTTTAATCTTTCTTGAAATAGCTATGGGCAAGGTGGATTGTCGGCCGGGCAAAGGTCAGTGTATCCATGAGGCGGCTGGGCAGGTTGCTATAGCTACGGAGAGGTGCAAAGTGAAGAAGAAAAAAAGAAAAGAGAGAAAATGTCATTGTTAGTGTTTTGCCTACTACTTGTTAATAAACCTTGCAAAAAAAGACCGACAAGCAAAATAGAAGGTCATTCGCAGTATTTTCACTTTTTTAAAACTCGCCGGAAAATAGGTTGACAAGCAAAATAGGTCATCCGGAACCCCGATTGAGGGATGCACCCCCAGTCATCAACATGGTGGAACCGCCACCGATGAAGCAGTGGCGTGCCAAGAGTGGTGGACGCCCGGCGGCCCGGGCCAAATTTAATTTATATGCCCCGCGCCATTTCGGTTAACGAGAGGGAAAAGGGCGCCGAGACAATTTGGATACCGACCCTTATTTGGTGTGGATGCCGGGGCCAAATCGATAATTTGTAAGGGTTTTCGTGTAGAAAAAGTGTTGGTGAGCAAAAAAGGTCGCGGAATCAGTTTGGATGCCCCTATCTGGTGGACCGTGGATGCCCGGGGTTTCCTCTCTACAGCCCACCCACCTCCTCTGCACGCTACTGAGAGGAAGTGCCAAAATCCAACCGATACGACTATTTCAGTGGTTCTCAACCCCGTGGTCCGCGGGAGCGGGTCTTGTGGTCTGCGGCAAAGTCTGAAAAAACGCAAATAAAAAAGCATATATATATATATATATATATATATATATATATATATATATATATATGGGTTGATAGGCCTAACCACTGGACGAGGCCAATTTTGGCCAGTTCGGAAAATAACGTGACGTCTCGATACAAAGTAGTTCAGTGTTCAGTTACTAAATGTTTGCAAGTGACATTGCACATTCATGATATAGTTTTAGCATAGTTATGTTTTCTTACGTAATGCAATAACAGATGTATAGAGTATAGACGGAAATGAACAGAAAACTCTGATGAAAGTGATTTGAACTCATCAGGTCAGGAGAGGATAGAGATTTGACAGATCGGGACAACAAAGATTATTTTCTCAATTTTACAGACCAGGCTTGACGCAGTAGATTTTCAAATAAATTTAGTTTTGGATAACCTAACATTGGCGTAGCCAGTAGCCACGGTTTCAGAATAGGCGGCACCATCAGGGCAAACATCCGCATCTCGTTTAGGCCGACAGTGATAGGTCTATTGCAGATACACGGTGAACGCCTAAGAAATGGAGGGGGCATTAGTGGCGCTGCTGGCGCATGCCCCCCGCGCCTCTTCTGCGACTGCGTGGATAAACTAATGCATTCTATTGTCTACGAATTAATTTTCTCTTCCTCGCTTTTTCCGTCATACCCAGATTGTCATTTTTAGAGTCAGATCAGTGATGGTAATCATGGGCGCCCGCAGAAAATTTTCCAGTAGGGAGCAAAACACATGTTAACATAATGGTCACGGTTAATATTCAGCAAGTTTTTCAAATTTCAATGTGAAATATTGATGTTTGCAATTTCCAAGTGGGGACATGTGCTCCCTCTTGCCCCAATGTGCAGGCACCCTTGGTGGTAATTATTGTTTAGCAGTGTTAGAGTTAGCAGAATAAGTTAGTGTAAAACGGCATTAGGCTTCCCACTAATAGAGTGGGTTAGACGCTGGAGCGGTAGGCTGTCGGAGCGGGTTCAAGTCCCGTTAGCGCCCCTAGTGGCTTTCAGTGCACACAGGCAGTAATGCCTCTTAAGCCACTTTAAATTACGCTAAGTTTAATATGTGTAAAATGGACAGGTGGAGGGAAGTAGCGTAGGCCCAGGGATACCTTTACACCCCCTAACACCCCCAACACCCCCCAAATTGAGGTCGACACCCCCAAAAATTTGGTAATGTGACAATGGTATGCATACAAAATGCATACTAATTAGCTCCGGACACCCCCCCCCCCTAATTTGAGGTCGACACCCCCAAATTCACAATCCTAGAAATATCCCTGCGTAGGCCTAAACTACAGTAGAGCCAAGATGGAACCCGGACAGCTGACGCCCGTCTAAATCTGATGGACGTTATACAAAGTATGCATAGAAATGGCGGGAACGCTCGCACTTTGTTTCACAGCAATATATTATCTCCTTGTTTAGCTTGTGCATAATTTTTAATGTCGCATAACGCATCGTACAGACTGATTGGTCGGTGGACAGAGTCCGACAGACAGTTTACAAGAACGTGTAGAAACTGGTGGTGCTACAGATATGTTTTATTGTAATCTCCATGCTGTAGACTAACAGCGTTACAGATTAATAGGTTATGGCACGATTCTTCGTGCGCAAAATCACGACATTTTCTGGACTTATTTCCAAAAATCTTAAGATATTTGCACAATCCTGGCAGAAAGCAAAGTAACCCGAGCGTTACCCGTAATTGCCGGAGTGTGATTACGCCGCTGGTGGAGGGGGTCGGTAAACTACTGACCATCAAAGTCCCCCTTCGTCTACGAACACCACACTGGTCATACACCGTATATATATAATATACTCAAGCCCTTTCTGTCCGACTTTTGTTTCTGTGAGACCTGGAGAAGTCGGGCATAACAATTTCTTCATTGGCTGATCGGTAAGGATTGCGCAGACGCAGATGAGGATGCCTAAGTAAAGAATTTTAGCCGTCCATGAAGTTTATAACTTATGGACAACAATTAATTGGTACAGTATGTTGATTCCAATATTTATATAGCACAATGTTTGTATCGTAAAAGCCACAATACTCACTTAAATGTCACAAAATTATAATATATTTATACTGTTTGATTTGTAGGCCTATACAATCTGTGCTAAGATCAGTCGAAAGCAAGTTGGCCTATGCACGTGACGATAACGTAAAGTATGTCTGTCGGTCGCATACAAGCTTTCGCATAGCACGCATTTAGGAAGCGTACAGCAAATTAATTACCAAGAAAGACAACGTTCTGTCGATTTATCAACGATTTAGCGATTGGTCTTGAATTGAAGGTAAGTTATAATAATAATAATAATAATAATAATAATAATAATAATAATAATAATAATAATAATAATAATAATAATAATAATAATAATAATAATAATAATAATAATAATAATAATAATAATAATAATAATAATAATAATAATAATAATAATAATAATAATAATAATAATAATAATAATAATAATAATAATAATAATAATAATAATAATAATAATAATAATAATAAACAGAGAAAGTCAAAGTTCTTCCCGAGCCCCACGGGGATCCTAGAGTGGCGCTGAACTCCGTTGCTATAGCCCTCAGCCAGGCGTGCAATAACCACGGATACGGGGCTAGTGCATCGCCTAACGTACCTGTTTGACTTATCCTAGTTTTTTTTACCAGTGCTCCTCATTTAACCACGGCCCTCTAGCGAGTAAGGCTGAGTTGACCTTATAGGGCTCCTGCGGGTCTCGAACCCGTGAACTCTTGCTTTATCGTCCAACGTTGTTATCACTTTGCTAACTTTTCGCCCCTATAATAATAATCGTGGTGGTGGTGATGATGATGATGATGATGATGATGATGATGAGAGTGGTTCAGTAGGGTCTACCCTGTGAGAGACCCACTATAAAGTTCTTTTAAGGTGTGCTTAGTTAACGTCCGGCGCAGGACAGTGGACGCAAGTTGATTCCGGGTTCATGACTCTGGATGTCTTTCCGGTTGCTGACCGTCGACGAAAGGTCATCGGGGAGATAGGCGACGATCTGGGCTTCGCCTCCTCTGGTCGTCGACGCCGGGAAATCGCGGGCCAGGATAAGTGGCTTGCATTCGGCGGCGACCGGGCGCGGGATCCCGGCGCCGACTCCCGGCGAAGGGTCCGAGGACGACGAAGATAACGAGGAGGAGTACAACAGCCGATGAGTGTCCGTGTTCAGGGACCGGTGCCTGGTCGGCAACTGCGCACCGGCGGCGGTGCCGACGTCGTTGTTAGCCGCGGAGACCTTCGCTCTCGGGGCCGAGTAAGTCCGTCGATCGTCGTCGTCGTCGTTGTCGTCGTCGACGGCGACATTTCGGACCAACGTCTGCCTCGGCGACTGTTCAGCGTCTTTGAGCATGCACGGTCGGTAGACTCGCCCGTCTTCGAAGCACGTCTGGCAGCCGAAGGAGGACGAGTAGGTCGTCGTAGTCGGCGGCGGAGACTTGAATCTGTCGGCGATCCGGAATTTCGGAGCGGCGACGAACGAGCAGGACCCGGAGCTGCTTCTGCATCTGGCGCGTTGTCGCTCGTTGCCGCCGCCGCCGCTCCAATAAGCAGACGATCCGAATCCGCAATTCCTCGTAGACGACGACCACCTGTTCGCCGCCGCCGGCCAGACGACGTCCGCGTGGTCGGCGTCGAACGATTTCAGACTATCGGCTGCTGAAGCGATGACGTAGTTCTTACTCGGTGCGTCGTCGTGAGATGTGACGTCATCGGACGTTTCGCATTCGTTCGCGCAGCCGTATCGTTTCCTAGGCAACGAGACCAGAGGCATTCCGAGCAGTGACGTCACTTTCGATTGCTATAAGACCAGCTAAGACGATATATGCCAATGTTGACGAGATGATTTTGAGCCTCTATTGCAGAAAACCCTGATACAGAAGTGTGTACATTATGCAGTACATACATACATGCATGCATACATACATACAAACATACATACATACATACATGCATACGCACATACACGCGCACTCACCTTTTCAGAAACAATAGACCAGAGACGAGGACAAAAATTCCGATTGTAAAGGCTATCAACAGGATTATTGCAACCGACAAACCTGGCACGAAAAACAGATTCATTTTCTAATGTCAACAGCTAACATAACATGACTACTAATATATATTTCAAATGAGCATGACTCCATATCGGGAATGCCAAGTTTTACTCGGACTACTGCACCACACAACTAATACAGTATAAACTTTAAGTTTCAAAAACATTTAATGGGCCAAGACGAACTGCAAAAAGTAAAACATCTCAAACGAAACTTTTTGTCAATCTGTAAATCGTTAAAGTCTTTGTGAAAAGGATGGCTGAAGGCGCAGCAGAGACTCATAGTTCTCAGGCGTACAGTCATGAAACTGTTTATGCGCTTTTATAGTTTGTATACAATCAACCAACCAAACAAACACGCAATTCAGTTCATTCAGAATGGTTATTAGCACACCGTATCATGGGCGCCCATACATTGGGGCAAGGGGGCAGACCTCCCTTGAAAACGCAAATCTATTTTTGTTGTAACTAAATCCATTTCGGCTTTTAACCAATATTTTCACACAGGCACGTCGGAACGAATTGTTAACAGAGGTGCAGATTGTATCGACTTCTAAAAGTCCTGACAATCAAAATAGCTTACCACCCTTCCTTTAACTTATTTTAAAGCCATAAAAAGCAAAAAGGTCATCATATCACCATTCAGGGTTGTTTCTATGATTATCAATTTGGGGGGTGTCGGTATATTTTGGGGGTCCATCCAAGCAAAAAAGTCATCCCAGGTTCAGGTTGGGGTGTTGGGGGTGTCGGTCGCAAATTGGTTGGGGTGTTGGAGGTGTAAAATATCCCTGTCACCATTCCTTTAGTTTGTTTTTTAGCCCTGACAAGCAAAAAAGGTCATCGCCTTCTTTTATCCTTTATATTCTTTTGTAAAAGAAACGCTGACAGGCAAAAAACAGCCTCACTTTCCAGGGGTGCAGCGCACCTCCCGCATCCCTCATTTTCTACGGGTCTGTTTTCACACTAAAACACTTCTAAGTGACTAGACCTACTTAATTGAAGCGTTGCAGTGCCTAATTCTGTTTGGATGTTACCTGGCATTCTGACAATCTTTAAAATTGTCAAATTTTGCATTTGAAAACCTCGTTAAACTATTAACCGTGAGTCCGTGACCATTGTGTCTTGCCCCCCTGGAAACATTTCTGCGAGTGTCCATGCCCTGTTCATAAACGAACGATGCCTAGATTATAGGTTCCGATAGTCGGCGAATTCCGTCGAATCACACCGGTATCGATTACGAAGCAATTGCGAAACATGACCAAACAAAGAGTCTGCCACCTGGGTCCCTGGACGTATACGGATGCCGTTGCATCTGTCGACAAATACTGTGTCATCGCACACGAGCCTCGTTCTATCGACGCGCAGTGTAATTGACGCCCGACTCCCGATTCAAACGACACGTCCAGATGGAAGCGTCACTCATACGGACACGGATGCTATTCCTCTCTCCTCGCACGTAGTCGTCGGAAAGCTGTCAGAATCATCGTTGGACGGAATATTCCCCGTGTCGTTCTTTTGCATCTTTTGTTGATGTTTGCGTATACCGATCCGGTTTTTAATTTTGATTGAAACGACCTCGCCGTCGTCTTTCCAGAACGCCACCCCTCCCCCGCCCCTACTGATCGAAGCAAATCAACGGTCGGTACGCGTCCCGAGTGTTGCATTCAGGCCGGATAGGGGAATATTCCCCCTGCCCCCAAGTATTAGATTTCCCCCAAAATTGCAACAGCTAAGATCAAGGCAAGCTTTTCGGTGTGTAATGCAATGGTAAGTTCTCACCACGCCCCCTAGGGCTGCCGCAAATTCTCCCTCCCATGACTGAGGAGAGTGTATGCAACACTGGGGGCGGCGTGCCTCTCCGTAAGTTATGGTAAGCTCACCGTAAGGTATGGTAAGCGTAGAGGTTGTTGCATTCTTCTCGGAATTGACGCCGTTTGTTAAACCTGAGAAAGATGACCAAAGGTTAGCTGTTAGGCCTGCACTTCGCTAGACCCCTTATGGCACACGATAACAAAAGCCGAACATAATTATATACATGTAGATAGATCAATAGACTATAGAAATTACCAATTAAGCCTAGAAATTCTTCCAGCAAGCACGGCATGCGAGAAAACAATGGAGACTGCTGCTACATACCGCCGGAACAGTTGACAACGTCTCCGATCCACGTGTTTCCAGCGCACCTGAGCTTGAATGCGACCGCGCTGAAGTTACAGCGAACCGTTGTTCCGTCTCCATCTCGAACCGACCAGGCGTTTGGCAGAGGCGCAAGTTGGGCGCATCCGACCGCTTTAGACGAACAACAGAACAGCAGAGAACGAGATTAGCAGCGTAGAATTCAACGCAACTAGAAGGAGGCGTCTGTAACGAACGAAAGCGGAGCCAGCTTTCAATGGTTGCCTTCTAGTCGTCTCCATGGCAACCATTGTTTTATTGTTATTATTCTCATTACAAAACGTTTAGCTTGACTACAGGGTCACCGCTGAAAGGATCGGTTCCCTGTCACTTCCTGGACCGTCACTTCCTGGACCGTCACTTCCTGGACCGTCATTGTAAATGGAAGTAAATAGGTAGATAGATAGGTAGGTAGGTAGGTTGTGGGCTGTCCTTTGTGTCAACAATTTTTGGGCAGTTTTTGACCCCTCCGCCAGGTGTAGGTGGTAAAAAATAACCGTAATCGTAATCCAACGATTCAAAATTTGAATAGTTCTAGTCTGCGTCACTGGTCCACTGCTTACTCAAACCATTGTAAGGAAGTAAGTAAAATATCTTGAATTTCTATATTATATACTCTAAGTAAGTAATTCTAAGTATTATTGCAGATCACAACGATTTGTATATCATAGTGTATACACTTGTTTACAAACACATAACAGATAGAACATTAGCAACGGTCCAGGAAGTGGCGGTCCAGAAAGTGACGGTCCAGGAAGTGACGGTCCAGGAAGTGACGGGACACCGAAAGAATCAAACCGGCACAAAGGTCTTTTATTTAGTAACATCTTGAATTCCGCGAATGAGAAAAACGATGGTGTTGACGGTTCCAGTTCGAACAACAAATTGAGAAACAACAGAAGCACTTCTCTTACAGTGAATGTCCTCATTTAAAGCTGCATTGCTATCTGTTTCGCAGAGAACAGAAATGAATGCGGCAAAACCTATGTTCTGAAGCGCAATGAACACATTCAAAGCCTCTCCAGAATACGATCACAACGAACGAATATTTATTTAATTAATTCTAGGAAATTCTAGGTCGTGAAGTGAATGGAGGCCATTGTATAGCAAGTTTTGTGGGAAAACATCGCCCTATCAGGACTCAGTCAGATTTTTATAAACGTGCTTAGGATTGTTTTCTCAAAGACACAGTTTACCATCTGAAGACCAATTCAGAGCAACAATAAAGCAATTTTCTCTGGACGACATGTCTTGTATAGGTCTACTTCTTCAGCGCTATATGACCTTATGCAAGCAGTTTGTCATTGTTTTGTTCAGTTCTTTACTTCTTCATTTGTTCATTTTCTGTTTGCTTCTCTTTCCTATTCTTGTTTAGTCTTCTTCTTCTTCTTCTTCTTCTTCTTCTTCTTCTTCTTCTTCTTCTTCTCTACTACTACTACTACTACTACTACTACTACTACTACTACTACTACTACTACTACTACTACTACTACTACTACTAGCTACTACAATAATTATTACTGCTACTACAACTATCATTAATAATAAGTATCAATATTATTGATTTATTGGATTTCGAACGGATGCCATGCCTTGGTAGTGTAGAAAGAAGTTGGGAGTCTGATGACCGCCATCGACGTTTACGATGGCGATGTCCAGCCGGTGACTGACCGACCTATAGACGGGCGCCTGCCTCCGTCTCGCACCGCAGACTGTCACGTTCCCGGCGTCCGGCACCAACGACTCCCACAGCACGGCGTAGACGACGCAGTCGGCGGCGGAGGCGGCGGCGGCGACCGGCGGCAGGGCGATGGCGGCCTGGGGACGCCGATTGCCGTGAAGGAGAAGCCCGAAGTCGTAGAGGTTGATCTGGATCGTCTGACCGGGCGAGACCTCGACCCGCCACGGCGAACTGGGTCGACCGCACCCGGTGACGTCCGTCACGAGGCTCGCGATGACGCCGCCGCTAGGTGGCGTCACGACGAATGACGTCTGCGGCGGTGACGACGATCGAGGGGGTTGAGAACAACTGGCGAACGGAGGTTTTACAACTGTATAGGCACAACACACTGAGATCAATAGACACAGTGTTTACTCGGATTCGTGTAATTATTGCATCGACGTGACAACATACCGTACTATGGCACATCTGCGTGTGTTCGACGATGAAAATACTTCAGAAAATCTTGCACAACGCAGAATTTTCGAAAATGAAGCGATGATTATGTTGTAACCCGAAAGGTCTGGTGGAAGGGTCAGGCGACAAGAGACAGTTTCTATCATCGCTAGGGGCAGTTCACAAGCAATGGCGTAGCTAGTGCTCCGAAATGGGGGGTCGACATTTTCTGGAATAATTTCTCAGAAGAGCAAAAGAAACAAGTCGTCAAGGAGGTATTCGCACAATCACGACCGGTCGGTCGGTTCCAGCCAGAATAGGGGGCCCCGGACCCTATGGCCCTCCGCCGTGCCAGTGTTCTCAAGCGGGTCAGGACAACTGGGTAACGCCGATTGGGCCCCAGACAACTGGGCCCGCCAACTGGGTAACGGGACATCTGGGTAACGTGACATCTGGGTAACGGGACATCTGGGCCCCGCACTATCGAACTCGACTTATGCCTAATAATAAATGAGGGTTGTTGTAAAACTTCGGGTGGTCTGTCTTCTTTTAGCCTGTCATCGGCTACAAATTGAGTACAAATTCTTAATGGGAGGAGGTGCTGTTTCTTTGATCGTAAATACAACCTATAGTTACTACAGGCTTATAAGGACTTAAGATTAAGAAGCACTGAGCCTTCGCTGTATTCCTGCAGACATTTATGACGTTAAAGCATAAAACCGGCAAACCAAAATAGTCGTTGCCTATTCCATTCATCAACACCATTCTCTCTTTCTCTATTGTACGGGGCCCAGATGTCCCGTTACCCAGATGTCCCGTTACCCAGATGTCCCGTTACCCAGTTGGCGGGCCCAGTTGTCCGGGGCCCAATCGGCGGTACCCAGTTGTCGCGGACCGGTTCTCAAGTAATGTAGCTGGGTAGTGGTGACCCCCGGACAGTCCCCGGAAAGTCCCAGGGCGTTGACCTTACCCTTGACGCAGCTGTAGCCGATCTCCAGGTAGGGTTTGAGGTCGTCGGGGCACGGCCTTTCCCTTCCGAACTCCGCATCCGGGATTCTGACCTCGCACTTCCGCCTGCCCGAGCATCGCCGGTCGGCGGCGGACGTGACGTCAGCGGAACAGCCCACGTGACCGTAGTCGAGTTTGACGCACCGGCTGAGACGCATGCGTCCGTAACGGGCGTGCGTGATGAGCACCACGTGGTCATGTGGACAGGTGGCGTTGAAAGTCTCGGTTTCGCAGAAGGACGAGAGATTCTCGGACGATTCTGCAAAGGACATAGGCCTATATGTAACCCTTTAACGTCCAGTTCTACGATAACCAAAGGGTTAATGTTGTAGGCCTACGAGATGTTCTGTGCCATCCAGTTAGCACTATTAGCGTCCGCTTGTAGTATCCAGTACCACATTTTGGACTTCGGTTAATTTTTTCAAAATGCTCATGCACAGTCCCATGTGATGCGTCACCCTATTGGATAGCATTGGATATAACGTACCTCGGGTTTAACTGGCTAAATTTTACAGATCCGCTAAGTACGTTATAACGAAGTTCTACTGTACAACAACAACACCAACAACAACAACAACAACTACTACTACTACTACTACTACTACTACTACTGCTGCTACTACTACTACTACTACGGCTACGACCAGTGGCGGCTCTAGGATTTGGCAAGTGGGGGGCCGTCGGGGGGGGCAACTTCTAATCATGGGGGGCCAACCATTTGTTGTTTAATGTATGTAGCATTAAGTATAGGGTCCCAACTGGGGGGGCCACTGGGGGGCCAGGCTCTCAATAGGGGGGCACGGGGCCCCCTGGCCCCCCCGGTGGAGCCGCCACTGACTACGACTACTACTACTACTACTATTACTACTACTACTACTACTACTACTACTACTACTACTACTACTAATAATAATAATAATAATAATAATAATCAGTGATGTTAACAAGGACCGACCCCCCAAGGACGAGGATAAGGACAAGGACCGAACCCCCAAGGACGAGGATAAGGACGAGGACCGACCCTCCAAGGACGAGGACAAGGACGAGGACTTACCCCGCAAGCATAAGGACCACAAGGACTGACCCCCAAGGACAAGGATCAAGGACAAGGACAAGGACCAACTTCTGTCAGACAAAAAAGTCAGAAAGGAAAAAACCAAACACAATTTCAATTCGAATCACAAAATTAGAAAGGGAAAAAAAGAATGTTGTAAAACATAGTCTAGTCAACAGCAATGCTGCATTTCAAATGCGCCTTTGACTTTAGCCACCTAGCTATTTTACTACGTTTAAGAAATTGTCAAGTTTAATAATAATAATAATAATAATAATAATAATAATAATAATAATAATAATAATGATAATAATAATAATAAATGAACAAGTGTTTCCAGCAGCTGATCAGTCATGCACACACGGTAAGGTCTAATTATGAGACCACTTTGCGAAAACACTCGTTCAACTGGAGCCGACGTCGCTGGGCAACAAAGAATTCTGCTAAAGAATCAACTCCTCAACTGGTATTATAAAGGAAACAATGACTAAACATTTTAGAATAACTCAAAGCAAGTATGCAGCCTAAATATAAATCCACATACTACTCTTACCTTGGAATATAATTATCAGTACAATTGAAAATGGTAAACAAATAATTTGGTCCTTATAAGGACTTTTCAAGGACTAAGTTACAAGGACCAGGACAAGGACCGATCTGCAAGGACGAGGATAAGGACGAGGACTGACTCCCCAAGGACGAGGACAAGGACAAGGACTTCAAATTGGTCCTTAAGGAGTCCTTAAGGACAAGGACCAGGACAAGGATTAACATCACTGATAATAATAATAATAATAATAATAATAATAATAATAATAACAATAATAATAATCGAATGGTTGACATCAGTTTTTCGTTCACAAAGATATCAATTGACTTGATGTAATAAATCCATCTTTAAAAATAAAATCAGTGCTAGAATTGAAGGTCAGTGTGGAGAACAGAGCACAGACAAGACAGCCTGTCTGCAATCTATTGCACTGGATGCTGAACCATTGTTCGACCCCAGAGTCTTATTAAACATCACGGAAATCCCTTTCGCTGGAATCAACGTCTCCTTATAAGACAGCGTCAGAGCGACTGATCGAGTGACTACTATAACTGGACCTCTTAGGAAATCAAGCCACTCCGCAATCAGTCACGTGCGTGCGGTCACGCCACACTCTGAATGCAAGGTCGGCGATCATTTTGACCTCCGCGATGACCCCACCCCCACCCCTCCACCCTCCTCCACCCAGCTGGCCTCACGAGGCCATAGAAAGAAGGAAGTTGAAAAATTCAAAAGCAAAAGGGATTCAATTGCGCTCTGACATTCGTAATTATTAATACCACATAATCGTCGTCGTCGAACTTTTCTGTAGGCCTAAGTCTAATCAACTTCCTGTTTGAAGAGGAAAGAATATTGTCGTCGTAGACGTTAATTAATTTTCATCACGTGCATTCTCTTTTCTCGCCCTCTTTGTTAAGCTGATTAGGAATCGCTCTGTCTGACTTTGACAGATCCCAGAAAAAAGAAAATATGACATTGATTTTTCCTTCACGTTCACGCCGACGAATGCTAAGATTCACGTGTCCTGGTCTGATTATTTTGGCTTCTTCCTCCTCTTACAATCTGTAATTGAAAAAGAAGAAAAGGAAGATAAGAACAGGAAGAATCCTTTCGACTAGACTGGAAATCTCGGTCGCATAATAATGAAACCCTGCTAACTTTGCTTCCTGCTGTTCGCAAAGCAAGAGCGTAATAAAATGTATAATAGACGCAAGCCATTCTTATGGCTGAAATCGTCTGGCTAATGGCTAATGGCTGCCACTGATAACATAATTCATTATAAAAACCCGTGGAGGCCGAGAAAACTTTGATCTTTTCAAATTCCACGTGTACTTGTTGACCTCAGAACCTCTTGGTATAGCTCAGAACAGCAAAATGTCGGCAAGCTAATGACACCCCAACACACACGCAAAAGGACTGTGCCAAGCTGTTTCACTTAAGCCTACTTTGAAAGACATGTGTGCTGACCAATAAATTCTAATTTTCAAATCTGCTAAACTCAGGTATAATCTTGGTCAAGCCGAACGCTGATTAGTGTAGTGCGATGTCAGAACCATCACATAATCACATTGCCTCTCAAAATTCAGTGACAGAACCGTTGGCGGCGAAAAAGTGTCGCATCCCAATCGCTAACTTTAATATTTAAAAAAACTGTCGTCTGGTCGATTTCGACGGCAGACAACCACAAATAGAGTAAGCAGACGACGTCTGCAATAGATCCAGCTTCAGGAAGGACTCCGCCTTTTCGCACCGAAAGACAGCATCTGGTTCTCTCTCTCTCGCTCTCTCTCTCTCTCTCTATCTATCTATCTATCTATCTATCTATCTATCTATCTATCTATCTATCTATCTATCTATCTATCTATCTATCTATCTATCTATCTATCTATCTATCTATCTATCTATCTATCTATCTATCTATCTATCTATCTATCTATCTATCTATCTATCTATCTATCTATCTATCTATCTATCTATCTATCTATCTATCTATCTATCTATCTATCTATCTATCTATCTATCTATCTATCTATCTATCTATCTATCTATCTATCTATCTATCTATCTATCTATCTATCTATCTATCTATCTATCTATCTATCTATCTATCATCTATCTATCATCTATCATCTATCTATCATCTATCTATCATCTATCTATCATCTATCTATCATCTATCTATCATCTATCTATCATCTATCATCTATCATCTATCTCCCTCTCTGTTTTCGCTGCCGACGCGGGTGAATGGATTGATATAGCGTCCACTAGCGGAAACGGAAATGCCCGACGACGACACCGTGCGGAAATGTTTCGATTTTGCAGCAGTCTTGAAATTCTCAAAGTGCACAAGCACTCGATATGTACAATAATACAGTAAGCTACAGTCAAAACAGACTTTGGTTGTAATGTAGCGGAATATTTGTATAGCGTCTCAATTCTGAAGAATCACTCAGAAACGCACTTAATGATACTGTATTGCGAAGGAAAACGGGTTCCTCGGGGATTTATCACAAGAACAAGGGTAGTTTAAAGGAAAAGGGCTAAAATTGGTGTACCATTCTACGAAGAAGCGTTGTCGTCAGAAATTGGGGGCCGAGGGGGTGGGGTGGGGGTGGGGAGCGGAGGTGCCATTTTAAAACTTTATGACTCCGCCTCGGCAAATGTCTTAGCAGAAGATTCTATATATGGCGAAGAAGATGATTCGATGTAAAGCCATAATATTCCTTAATATAATTTGACTTTATTGGCGAATAACTCTTTTAAACAGCGTAGTAAATGGGCCAAATTCCGTAACTGTCCGGAAGTGCAAACAGCAGAAGACGAACTAATAGGATAATTATTATTAACGACGCTTTGTCGTAATTCTATTCTGGTCGATTTTGGCGTTCCGACAACAACAACAACAACAACCGCGAATCACGACCCGCGTCTTATCGTCTGCGAAATATGTGAATTTATGATGCGCCACATTGGAACGCACGATACTCAGAGAACGAGGCTCGATCGATTAATTTGCCCAATTACGAGAGATTTGAGGAGGCGAAACCCAACTAAGCGATCGAGGTCATCGGGTACAAAATAATTTCCTGGGAAAGACTTTCCCTCCAGCGGCAGATTGAATGCAGTACACATTATTAAGCCAAGCGGAAGTTACGGGCGTAATGCACGTACACAACCGACGACTTGCGAAGAAAGAAGATTATAATGATGACGTTGACAACTACAAGGACGACGACGACCGTTAATACGTGACGTCGGCGATGTCAAGTTGCGGAAACACTTGAGAGAAATATTGCGAATCAATGTTGAAAATTATAGTGGTGAGATGACGACAAAATTAAGGCGTCAAAATCATCATTATTGTTATTATTATTATTATTATTATTATTATTATTATTATTATTATTATTATTATTATTATTATTATTATTATTACACTGGTCTACATTTTTAAAAAAAATTTCTGCTGACCTAGGTATTTTTGCTGATTTTACCCAATTGAGAGGTGCTGATTCCAGATATGAAGTCAAAAATTATGCAACACGTCAAATTTTTTCGCAAATTAGGAATGCTTAATTAAAGGTGTTAAAGTCAAACATAAGGGAAAATAGGAAATTCTGAAGAACCGATAACACGTAATATTTTTTATTCAGCCCAAAAATGAGTCTGTCTTCTAACCAAGACAGCAATAAGAGCAATAGCTAGTTGCTTAAATTTAAGTTTTGAGAAAGGAATCTTCTTTTTGGATGCTCCGGTATAGTTATGGTCACAGTTGTCACGCTGTAAACACCAGCAGTACTTAGTCTGCCATAATGTTCGAGTTCCATCTGCCTTGATATCTACGTTCCATGGTCTTGATGTCTTGATGGAAGCATTCTCCTTGTTCTTCACTCATAGCTCCAAGATTTGAAGTTCAGATAGCTATGAAAGAAATGCAACTTGACACTCATGTTTGCTCCCAGTCTTCGAAAAGCAATCTTCGATTTTAACTGAAAGGTCATAATTCTCGACTCTTAAGTTGCCAAGTAAGTCAGTAATCAGGTCGCAAAAGCATCTTGTCTACAACTATAACATCCCATTGATTCAAAAAAGTCCTTTGCTGTTGATGCAGTATACAAACTCCTCCTCCATATGGAAATGTTTGAAAAGATTCATTCTCTCTGCCATGATACATAAGCGTGGTTCCTGGGGCCAACACTGAACAGATTCTTTTCCTTCAGTCTTGAACCCAGTAACTCTGCTGACGACTTCGGCAGATCTAGGTCTCATATTAGGTCATTAAACTCAGCTTGGTTGAATGTTTGGTGCATTCCAGCGTCAACTTCTAAGGCCACGAAATCTTCGCAATCGGTGTCTGTTGACTGACAAAATTCATCTTCGTAAGAAACTCCCAAAGTAGTGCAAATAGGTACAGGAACTTTGTCACAGTGAGCAACTGGTCTCAGAGCAGAGGGGAGATTTGGGTACTGGATGGAAGATTTTGCCTTTGTGGACATGCCTGAAATATTTACCAGACAGAAGTAGCAGTCATCAACATGCATGGTTTCGAGGCTCTCGCCACACCATTGGAACTCCAAAGTTAAGACTTTTCTCTGACCTTTAGTCACATTATGAACTGTCTGAGGCTTTCAACACATGTCCTGCACACTTTATGTGGTGCCCAAGGTTTTCCTGGTCACTCAATTTAACTGCGAAATATGCATGCTAAGCTTTATGCACAAATTCAGACACCTATCTCCTTTGTTTAGGTGTTGTAAAGCAACCTCAGATGTAGCAAAATTTGTCAGGATCATTCCTGCACTGCTCACGAAGTGTTCGGGTGCTGGGTGACATATTCCACAGAAAGCTAGTTAGAATAGTTAAATTTACTGCGACTTGTAAGCCTCATGAACGACTGAATGTTGCCGTCGGTTTCACGCTGCTTATATAGGCCTATATCCATAAAATGCTGACGTCTGCAGTTTAAAACTGCCTATTAAACTGTTGTATTATTAAATAGTTATGCCCACTGCATATTAAGCATATCTTTTTGCACATCCTTAACTTTTTGCATATTCAATATAGCTAAAGAATTATAATACATAATGCTACATTATTACAGTAAACAGTAAATCAGTAAACAGCGTTTTGCGGAAAAACTGGACGTGATAGGAGAAAATGGGTGTGATTTTTGGATTCAGCACACCAAAATACATAAAGATCACATGTTGTCTTCAAGTCAGCAAAATTGACGTAGACCAGTGTTATTAATGAAGATGATGAAGATTACGTTGATTGTAGCCGTAATGTTCTAACGATGCTAATTTCGTCTTTTAAGTGTGGCGAGTCAATTATTAGGTAAAGATTATTATGGTCGGCAAATTCATTTGGCTGAACTTTGTTGGCATTACTAACAACAATCGCATTTCAAGGATCAATCCTTCCACAATTTCATGACCTCTCTGTGACCTCCCTTCCTTTCCCTAACCCTCGCCTCTCCCCAGAAATACTACTAACATGCAGGAGGTAACCGACTAGAAGACGAACTAGAGGTTTTCATCTGAAAGAACTCTTTCAGGCCAATGGGCCTAATACATTGCCATAGAATATGCATTCGATCGTAGTTTTAGCAGATAACGGCTTTATATGTCAAATACTGTAAACCTCTTCTTAGTCGATCGCTTGCCTCCGAGCAGTGGCGTAGCCAAGGGGGTTTGGGGGTTAAACCCCCCCCCTTGGCTGCCGACGAAAAATTTTGTATATGCTTTTCCATACATTTTTCATTTTCGGACGCGATTTTGGGGGTCAAACCTTCCCCCCTTTGGCTGCCTGCCGACCGGAAAAATTTCAAATTGCTATTTAAAATAACAATAATGTAAAGGTGTCGGGAAGGTGACGACCTTTTTTGCTTGTCAGCTCCTAAAACACATAAAATAGACAAGGTTCTTTTTTCTTGTAACAAATTTTTAAATTTTGTTCGGAACCCCTTTCGGAAATCCTGGCTACGCCACTACCTCCGAGTACTTTGCGACCGCTATTTAATTTCACTTTCAAACGGCACCATCGTCGTCGGCAATCGACCGACTCTAAACGACACCGGAAGTTGCTACCGACAATGACGTCACTTCGCAGCGTCGTGTCAAAATTACTGGAAATTTGAGCGAAGATTTTAAGATTTTCAGAGAACACCGAAGCAGAAGACAGGATGCTGACGAGGGGAAGAGAGAGAGAGAGAGAGAGAGGGGCAGAGATCTATTATTATAATTGGCGCCAATTTATCAGCATTTCCCAGTTCGACGAGCGGCGAATCCGTTCTTTCGTTTGCCTAATCGACAGACGGAGAGAGGACGGCTTTCCGTCGCACGCCCCGCTAATACCTCCTCGTCGCCCCGCAACCGTTGCAGCGTCTCTTGGCCGCCTCCTCAGACCCTCTCTAATCCCGTCCCCCGGTTGCGGGCAGTCGGTTTTAATTATGCGACATGCCAGGGAGTCACCCGACTGCGAAAAAAAGAAGTCTTCTTCTTCCTCCTCCTCCTCGTCTTTCTCCTCTTCTTCCTCTTCGGTCACGTGTAAAATCAGAATTCGATTCAGTTATCAGGGGCGTAGCGACGGGGGTATATCGGTATTTATACCCCCTTAAAATCAGTCAACCTTAAAGTTTTTATGTGATTTATATGTGGTAATATGCAGTTTATATGGTTTATAGTTACGGTTTATACCTCCACCCCAATATTTATACCCTCTCAAATCAAATTCCTCGCTACGCCCCTGTCAATTATGTCCAAATGTCGAGCTTCACCTCGTAGGCCTATAAAGATTGATTGCATCATATTAGTAAAACACTATGTACAGCTTCCGAAATAGCGTTAAACTCTTCACTGGTGGAAAATAGGCCATTCTTCGCGTAAGTAAATAACTAAAATATCGTGAACTTGTATAATGCTTTTGTGATTGTTACGCCGTAGCTGCTTAGGCCTATTCTTAGCAATCACCTCCTCTTCCTCGCCTAAATTCAAATTTAAAGCCAAGATATGGAATATATATATACATATATATATATATATATATATATATATATATATATATATATATATATATATATATATTAAAGTCTTTAAATGAAACACAGGAACGCACATCCAACGTTACTAAGTTTCTCATTAAATGAATGAAATTTATATTTTTTCTTGCTACGCTATTCTGAAAGTCAAGATGAAAGGAATGAAATCGCGATTTTATTGTTCGATGAAACAAATCTCGAAACTGAAATTCATTTTTGACAGTCGTTCAAAAGAGTCGTAAAAATTGATCAGCGAATCAGACGATTCTGAGGCTATCATATTGTTATGAGATGCTCTCTTGGTTCTGGATTGTACTGATTTACTTACTTGCTTTGTTATGTGGGTTAAGTAAGTAAGTAAAATCTCGTGGATTTCTATAGCGCCTTGGAAAAGCAGCACAACAGTAGCTGCTTATTCTTAGGCGCTCAGCCTTTCTTAAATAGAGTAGCTATGGGGAAGGCATATGATCAGCCAGGTAATAGTCAACATCCGAAGGGCAGTGAGGCTGTAGGTTGTTACAGCTATGAAGGAAATAATTTTAGAAAAAGGAAGGATTTAAACTTGGGTTTGTAGTCTTTCGTTGTTATCTTCCTCTTCCGGTTTCATGTTGAGCTTAATGGACGTTATGAAGTTATATTTTATTTTAAATCAACGAAAATCTTATCTTTATTACAACATCGCGCTGCGAGCCTCCATCATTATGAACACAATGTTGTAGTAAGTTAACTGCATGTATTTTCAGCGTTCTAAGCAACCTACAGTTGTATAATAACTGAAACGGCGCGATGACTACTAGCATTGGTCTAATAATTAACCGAACACGCTATCAGCTTAGAAATCAGGTCATGTGATCTTCATATAGAAGCCGGCGTAACCTTCAAAATACGCTATTCTTTTTTCTTCTTCAAGGCGGTAGTAGGCCTATCTCACCATATCGGCGCTCCGACATTTCTATGTGCCTGGCGGTACAGCAGTGTCTTTGGAATTCGGAAACTGGGATGGGGGGGGGGCATGAAAGAAAAGAGCTCTGTACTCGATGGCGTGCTTTGATTTCTGGCCACTGCACGAGGCGCCACAGATCTCAACACGATGTATCGAGCACCGGAGAATTTGAAGATAAAACGGACCTCGCTATAGCCATAGACAAAAGACCGTTTTTCTTCATGGAAGAGTTCACGCGTGCGCTGGAATAGAGATGCAGAAGAATAGTCTCTCTCTCTCTCTCTCTCTCTCTCTCTCTCTCTCTCTCTCTCTCTCTCTCTCTCTCTCTCTCTCTCTCTCTCTCTCTCACTCTCTCTCGCCATACAAAGGCGTTTAGAGACTGAATGTGCTGCCACGGGTTGGCTCCGACATATTCGTTTCGTCTTCAAAAACGGCCACAAGCAACAACAACAACAAAATCATCCATTGTAACATTACTAACGGAGCAGAGTGGCGTGCAGAGAGTGACGGATTCCCGGGGTCAAAGTCAATTTGGATGCCCCCCCATCTCGGCTGTATGCCCGGTGTTGACGAGCCAAAAAAGTGGCCATGCTAATTATGATGCCCCCTTGATAATTTTTAAGAATTTGAATGTAAAAATTGTTGACGAGCAAAATAAGGTCGCCGAATCAATTATGATGCCCTTCTCTCTGGTGGATGCCCGGTGTCACCGCCCCACCCCTCTCTGCACGCTACTGTATATGTACAGTAAACTGTATATATATATATATATATATATATATATATATATATATATATATATATATATATATATTAGCCTGAGGTACTTCTTCATTCTCGAGGTACTTATGAAAAAATTGTCCGGAGACATATAGAAATAGTGTGCTGTTAACTCTCGTCCGGTTCGAGGTGTGGAAAAGAACCGCGTGGAAAGAAAAAGTGTGGAAAGAATATATATATATATATATATATATATATATATATGCGTGTGTGTATATATATAGCGTAGGCTTAAATGGTTCTCTTCACCGTCACGCTACCATATTTGCAGACGACAACTGAAAGTGACGAGAGCGAAAGAGAAAGAGAGAAAGACGGAGGGGGGAGGGAGGGATAGCAGGTTGCTGAGCCTGCCTGCCTGCCTGCTTCTTATCCGACCACTCTTAATAATTGATTGAGATTGAGTGTGCTTAGTACGAGAGCAGGTGCCGTGTAACAGTTTTCGACGGCAGAGAACGCTGAAAATCCTTTCGGTTAATAATTTTCTTCGCTATTTCTGTCGAGACCATAATATGTACAGTACTATACATGCGCGCAAGAACTAATATCGACAAAAGACAGCTTCCATAAGGCAAATCAAGGACCAAGCCTATTCGATTGAGCAGACGAAAGATGAAACAAAGGGCGATTAATTATTAAAAACTCATAACTTCGTCGACTGTATACAATCAGTCCAAATGAGTAGTGTCAAATGCATGATAAGTAACTGACTGGCCTTCTTTTAGGTTTTACAAATGATTTAGTATTTCTCTATATGTGGTCTCGTCGTCGTCGTCATCATCAGCACCACCAACACCATCGCCACCACCAAGCAAACACCACCGATGAATGCGAATGTCGTCTTAAGTCGATAAAATGCGCTATAGAATGATGACAGTGTTATTGACGACTCGAGATGAATGAAGAAGCTTCATCACGGACAGAGAATGATTCTGCCTCGCAAAAGATCCATCTATGGACGGCCAAGTCTTCTTAATTCTTATAGCGCAATTTCAAAGCTGCTCCTCAAAGCTACACTCAAATCCTCCGCAGGCCTAAAAGCTTACTGCTCCAGTCGTGGCTATAAGATCGGATTCTGAACACATAGTCTCTTATATCTGGCAATCTTCCAGATTCAGTGACCATGACAACCATGGGCGTCCGCAGAAATTGTTCCGGGGGTGCAAAACAAGGTCTTGTGGCGAAGAAAATGAAAAAAATTTCCAGGGGGTGCAAAATAAGGTTTTGTCACGAAAGAAACAATCAATTTTACTTTTTCATGACTCCGCAATTTTTCCAGGGGGGTGCAATTGCACCCCTTGCATCCCACCACCCCCCGGACGCCCATGATGACAACCAACTTCGAGTCGTTCTTATCGAACCTTAAAACGCATTTATTTCGTATATCGTAGGAGTGCCTTTTGTAAAACGCTCCTGCCTTTGGTCTTCGACATGCTATAGCGCTACATCAATTATCAAGTAGAATAGAATAGAATAGAATAAATTCAATATAAGGCACATTGTTACTGCGTTTACCGTTACAAGTAGGCAAAATCTCGTGAATTTTTATAGCACTCCATGATGTAGCAGTACCGAAATATAGGCGTATTCTTATTAGGTCTCTTGCAACGTCAAATGGGGCGACGAATACGACTATACATTTAATTAAACGCAAGTGGAAAATAATAATATAGCGCAGAGGCTACCTTCTTGCCTATTTTCTTACTTACCGGCTGTCTGCTCTAATTTTAGAGTTCCTGCTCTCCAGCACGATCGCGTGCTGGGGTAACAACAACAACAACAACAACAACAACAACAACAATAACAACAACGCAAGCAACTATCCGTAATGAGCAGCTAATTTTGAGCTCCGTTCCAAGTGGGAGATTCGTCCAGCAGACATCGACGAAGGAGTACCTGAAGAAATACCTTACCCGTCTCTTCCTCCCCCATCCATCTCTTCCTCCCCTCCCACCCACCCACCCATCCGCACAAAATCTCCGTCTGTGAGTTTTTTGAGCATGCAGACGATACGCAATTAGAAGTCCAGCGGCGGCGTCCGGTCCATCCTATTAGAACCGGTCTGGTCGTGTCTTGACGTCTTCGTGACTCGAATACGAGGCCTAAACAACAGAGCCTGAGTAATACGAAAAACAATGTTCCGGCGACAAAAACCGACGACTTGGGGGCGGTGTTGAACCGGGCGGCGAGATTTCCCGCCAGAGGGGAGGGAGCACATAACGCAATTAGGGTCTGATTCTTCTCTTTCCATGATGCCGGAACAAGGAAGGAAAGAAGTGGGGAACAGAAAAACCACGCAAGAGAAAATAAAGATTTCGACGACCGACCAGAAATCATATTCAAAACAACACTGGTCCCTATAACAAAAAGTATCGACGAATTACAGTTTGTAATGTAAGGAATTTGTCACTAAATAATTGTATTAACCGAGACCTTAGAGTTGTAGCCTAATAATTACTCGTAATACTGAAGAATTGAACTGGCATTCTATTCTCTCTCTCTCTCTCTCTCTCTCTGCGTATGATTCTATCATCCGAGTCTTTCGCTGACCTACTAGCTATTACTTGTTAATTTCACCGATTTCAGTAATTATTGCGTTATCAACAAAATATGTAGCGAAGAACCCAAATATCTTGTTGGAGACGATGCAGAAATATTGTCATTGGTGAAAAGGGGCTTTTCTAAAGCACACGTCCTAACCTGACGCATGTAGACATTAAATTTCATAAACAACCTCATAAATCTTGCAACCTTTGTTCAGCGGAAAGCGAAAGAACGAGACAAGGAACGGATAGACGAATTTCTCGCCCCTCCTTCCTTTCGCCGTCCTTTTGCTATTTCTCCTCGTTTAATATTATACTTCTATAGCGCCATTTCATAAATTCACAGAAGCATAAACCGATGGCACGCCAAATCAAAATCGCACAAGATCCAGGTCAGATCCAGGATATGATATCGGGCCGGATAATAACAACCTGTCTACGGTGGTTAAGCCAGGTGACAAAGATGATTTTTAATCTTGTTCTAAAATTTTGTAGTGAATTTTTCGGGTTAGATTTGCAATTTAGATAATTCTAGGTAATTTTTCAGGCCAACGTTTAGGCTACATGTTAGTTTTCTATTTTCTTTATGTTGAATTTGTTTGAAAGGACACAGCTCGGTGCAAAGACGTCTTATAGACTATTATATTGTAGTGTCACGAGATGGCAGTAGGCTCAGCCTTCCAAATCCACGGTCGTTGCTAATTACCCGCGTTCATTCTTTAGTCAATAATCACAATTATCCGACTAAGATTACTTTGTCATCTGTATATACAGTAGAACTTCGCTACAACGAACTCAGTTATAACGCAAACTCGGCTACATGTAAAGTAGACCTTCTGCAATACACGGCCACGCGTGACGTGCTACCGTATATGATGGTATTCGATATAACGTACTAAATTTTACAGACCCGCTAAGCACGTTATAACGAAGTTCTACTGTAGTCTTTCTGTAAGTCGGATGCGGCTTAGCTGGGATAAGTTTCGATGATTGATTAAAAGACAGATCTGGGCGTGTTCGTAATCGTAAGCGCATTACCAGTTCGCTATAGTTTCAGTTAGTCCAGAGCGTATACGCTGGTCTCAAATCGAATCGACCGATCCTGTTGGACTTGTTGACTTATTGGATTTGACAATGGGCCATTACAATCCGTAGCGACCATCTTCTGATGCCAAATGCACTACTAAAATAGTAAAATGGCGCCATAGAAGTTCACAAATAATAATAATAAATAATGCCAAACTTGCTATTAGTGTGGCATAACGTTCACGAGCAGCTATTGCATGGATTCAGACGGGACAGAAGCATACAAGCCAGATATATATACAGGGTGGCGCAAAAATACAGGACTAGTCACATTTTGTTTGGCATTCAATATAGTCCGGTTTTTTGCGCCACCCTATAATTTATATAATAATAATAATAATAATAATAATAATAATAATATTATTATTATTATTATTATTATTATTATTATTATTATTATATTATTATTATTATTATTATTATTATTATTATTATCATCATCATCATCGTCAACATCACCATCATCACCATAACTGAGCTACCAAATCCAGGCCAACGTAGCCAAATCTTACCTAAACGCTATACCACGAAATTATTTTGATTTTGGAAATAAGTCCAGGCTGATTGGACTCAATTGTCTTCCGGATCAAGGAATGCTCACCTGTGAACGCCACGCTGCCTGCATAAATACAGCGTCTGTACAGTAGTCGCTGCATATTTCTTGGTTTTCGCCACATTTTCCCCCGACCGTCTGCCATTAATCGATGCATGTGTCAAAGGTCAAAAATATATGACGTCATTCCTATTGGTTCTATTACTAACTCTATGTCAAGGAAACATCGCTGTCACAGCTGCACTTTTGTCTGGCGCATTGGTTTCCAAAGTAATGCTGAATAAAGTTATATACGTGTGGCTATTGAAAAATGCTGTACCCGTGCTATGAATATATATATATACATTTATAGCATACATTATATACAGTGTATATATATGTATATATATAGTATTTTACAGAATAATAGAGACGGTGGAGATAAAAGAAATCTGATTATCAACTGTGTTCCGGTGGAAAATGACCAGCTGTTTATTGGGGCGTCATTGTTATGTCGCTCGCCCCATGAAAGACGCAGAGAGAGAGAGAGAGAGAGAGAGAAGACGAAGAAGGCGGTGACAATGACATCGACGACATTCTTATTTCGCCGAAAGATAATGCGAGTGATACACGCTTCCGGCTGAGCTATGTCAGGGCCTAAACCCTCATGCGAATCTATGTAGCATTCGGTTCCTATCGGTGGCAGAGGGGAGAGAGCGAGTGAGTGATTGAGAGAGAGAGAGAGAGAGAGAGAGAGAGAGAGAGAGAGAGAAAGAGAGAGAGAGACATGCAGAGAGAGATGGGGAGAAAGAGAGAGAGAAATAGAGAAAGAGAGAGATAGAGGGAGAGAGACAGCCAGACAGACAGACAGCCAGATAGAGGGAGAGAGGGAGAGAGAGAAAGAGAGAAAGAGAGACACAGACAGGCAGACAGACAGACAGTGCTAATTTCGCTGATTCATTACCTGTGTGGCAATGTGACTGATGAGTGATATATAGGGCGATGTGACGTCAAAAGTGCTTGAAGTCTCACACCTCTTGACGATTAATTTTCTGTCTGGCTAATATTAGTTTTTAATTCCTTTAAAGTTTGCCTAATTGCAAAACTCGACTGAAAGAAGTCCAACTTTGAGTAGAGATCGAGAAATCTATCTGGTGTACAGTCGACGAATTTTGTCACATTTCAGTGGCCTGCACCAGAGACCCAATTTCTGAGAAGCTGAAATAAAGTTAAATCAGACAATCGTTCGTGCTAGAAACCTACCAACGCCAGCCAGTAAAATCCTGCCATACGTGCGAGAATAAATACGTAGGCATAAAAGCACTAAATAAAGCACGAGTTTCGTCGTTTTTAAAATACCCATTAATATATTCGAAGATTTGTTGTAAGTGCAACCATCGCATAGTGTCACAAAGTGATACGAGTGACATGGTGTTTATAGATAGTGTATATATGCATAGGTATTTTACTGCTATATTGATGCATGAAAAAGATTTGACTATTGTTGTACAGACTGGGATGAAGAGCTCTCTCGTGCGTGTACGGGAGAAGAGAGAAGAGGGAGAGGCAGGCAGGGCTTTTTTTCTAGGAGAAAAGGTTTGGGACTCATCCTTTTTTACTCTTCAACAAAACGGGCGTGGGAACGCCGTACCTGTACGTTCTCAAACGCATTATTACATAGGCCTATCCACAATTATATATACAATCTGGCAAAAATGGTGTGGGAACGCCGTTACCGTGCGTTCCCACTGAAAAAAGCCCTGGGGAGTAGTGATTCGGCCGTGGTGGTAGGTCGTGTGTGTGTGTGTGTGTGTGTGTGTGTGTAGTATAGAGTTAGAGAAAATGTTTAGAAAAAGGGGTTGTCGAAGATGTGTTTTTGATAATGAAAAAAATGAACCGTGTGCGATAGAAACTATTAGAAATTCGTTCGAGTTGTACGAGAATAGAAAATGTTCGAAATAAGTTCGTTTGAATATTAGAAATCGTCGGTGAATAAATGTAAAAAAGATACGACGGACATTGAAAAGAGATCTTTCATCTGTAGACTTGAAAAGAGAACGGTAACGCTATACGGAAATGCAATTTATGTACTTTCTTATCAAGTTGTGCAAATGGTTATTATTGAACGTTTGTGAAGGAGAAGAGTTCGCGTTGAATTGATTACTTATTGTCGAAGAAGTTTGAGTTAAAGAAAAGATTTTGCTCTTCTTTCATTACTTTGGCTTGCATACGACGAGAGGAAGAACTTCAAACGACCATTCTTGAGTTTTTTTAAAACCCACGGCTTCGTGACCCATAGACCCAACTTGGTTGAAGAAATGGGGGAACCCTATGCCTTCCCCATTCTATAGCCCAGCGTTTCAAAAACTGTGCGGACTCGAACCTAGTGGCCTAAGTTTTCGCTTATGAACCACGGCATTACGTAATTGATACAAGCTTACAATTGCCAGCGAACTATAGTTTCGTTGTGAATAGAAAAAACCCGCCTATACTTAAGTACTATAAGGCTTACACTTACCGGTAAATCGTTAGTTCACTTACCGAACAGCAGAGGGGAAAGTTCTTGCCCGAAGCAGAGTGGCAGAATAAGCGCTATTACAACGAAATAGACGTTCTTCAGCATTCCTTTTTCTCCCACCTCACTCGAATCAGACATCATAGAAGACGAAGAAGGTTCTGTCATTTAATGATAAATCGAAACTGCCGCTTTAAAAGGCAACTTTCGGCCGATGAAACTAAATCGAGTTGATTTAGAGTTGATCGAAGAACCAGCTGTGCTGTCAAAAGGGAAAAGAATTTTTTTTGGCACGAATGAATTATTTATTCGTCTGATTTCCATCCGCTAAGAAAACGTAAATTCAGAATCAGAGTTCAGCGCAAAACTACTTCAGTTAATCATTATATTAAGGCTACACTGTAGTTGAACGTGTCGGCACCTGTTTGGCCGCCTTAGTTAGTAAGTGAGCAAGCAGATTCAACGTCTCTCCGAAGCTTTGGTCGAGCAAAGGCTCCATGAGAGATGCACTCTACGGAGCTTCAGTCAGTCCAAGTGATAGTGGAAAGAACCATGCAGTCTATTATTAGGTGGGCGGAATTCTAAGAGTGCGACCGACTAACGTCTGTGATTGGTCGACTGTCTCTGTGGGGAAGGGGAAGGGGGGTTCTTATGCGGCTGCACACAACGATTTCTTTAACAGAAATCTAGGACACATTTTTTTAAAATAAGGAAAGCGACGTTTCAAAACTCTTCTTAATGGCTAATCTTCAATTGAGTTAAAGAAAAGATTTTGCTCTTCTTTCATTACTTTGGTTTGCATACGACGAGAGGAAGAACTTCTAGCTAACGACCATTCTTGAGTTTTTTAAAACCCACGGCTTCGTGACCCCCGTGTTGAGCTACACTGTATGCTCGATTCTGCGGGGATGGGGGAGGGGGCAGTAGCGCCATTTTACACTTTTCTTGGGGCAAGATAATTGTTTGGCCAATTTTGGGCAATTTTTGGGCAATTTTGGGCAATTTTTGGGCAATTTGGGCCAATTTTGGCAAATGCTTGGCAATTTTTGGCAATTTTTTGGCAAATTTTGGGCGAATTTTGGCAAATTTGTCAATTTTGACATTTTTTGGCGATTTTTGCAAATTTCACAGTAATTTATTTATTTAATGAATTATTAATTATTTCTTCATTTTCTTGGGGCCACGTTCCCTTTCCCCAAATGACGCCTCTGATTGGTGCTTTTAACTCTCCCCACTGGCTGGGGGCCGACGATGACGGAATGGGGTGTGGTCAAAGTTTTTGGGTGAGAGTAGTCAGACCACCGCAGTTTCAAAAATCGACCGCTGACAGTGAGGTTGACACCCGGATGAAGAAACCGTTGTGTCGTAAGTTTTTGCATAAATGCGCAAATACAGTAGATCTTCGTTATAACGGACTCGGTTATAACTTATACTAGGCTATAGTGTACCGCAATGTACAGTCTCGTGTGAATTAAGCACTTCATTATCATGTTAGCCAGATGGACGTTCTTAGTTTTGTTTGGACCACGTTTGAGCAATGCGGTCAGGTAGGTTAGCGTGAATTTGAGAATGTAGGGGTTGGGGTTGGATGACGGTTTCAATTGTGGGGATTATTTGATAACCGGGACGTTGACGTGAACAGATCACAAATGGCGAGGGCAAGAAGTGGGATGCGAGGAGGAGGAGGAGGAGGAGGAGGAACCTAGCGGCATGTAGGCCTATATTAATTTAGTTTTATCAATTTAGTTTAATTTAGTTTTAACTATTTAGTTCTATTCAGTTGATTTGTGTTATTCCTTGTTTGTGTACTGTTTGATGCTGTGCTTGTCACAAATAAAGATTATTATTAACAGATTCTACTGTACCTAGCGCTTCTGTACTGTTTTGGCAAAACAGAGAGCGTGGTTTTCAACACAAAAGAAATCCTACTAAACCATTTAAAATTCAACTATTATTATTTTTTTATTACATTCTACAAAGCTTTAGCGTCGATCGTTGTGATCTGTTTCTTTCCATCCTCTTCTTTTTTCCTTCCACTTTCCTTTTCTTTTTCTTTTCCGCTCCTCCAGCTCTTCCTCTATCCTGTCATTTTCTTCATCCACTTTCACCTCCTTCTCTTGATATTTCCCCTCTCCCTCTCTCTCTCTCTTCCTCTTTTTCTCCTTCTCGCCATCTTCCTCTCCTTCTCCTCGTCCTCTTCCCTCCCCCGCCGATCTTTAAACCGTCCTGTCTGTTTATCAACGTTCTTCCTCTTCTCCCCTTCGTCGCCGGCGCCGTCGTCATCGTCGTCGTCGACCGCTCGGCGGTCAAGACTCGAACCCGGCGCGGCCAACGACGCACCGGGGACTGACTATTCATGCACACGTGACCCGGTCTGAATGCCAATGAGGGAACGACGGCGGAGGCAGGGCGATCAGCCCCCCCCCCGGCGACATCGGGAACCGCCAAGATTTACTTGCCCGGATATCGGTATTCCCCGATTGCGGACATATTGATGGGAACGGCACCCGCTTGAGCCTCGCAACAACACCGCCGCCGCCGCCGCCGCCGCCGCCGCTGCTGCGGCTGGCTACTGTACGCTTGACCGTCAACGAGAAATAGCCGAGTAGTAGGGTGGTAGGGGTGGGGGCAAATTGTCTGTGACGAGATCCACTTCGGATGGATTTGATTTTAAGTCTGACCGCCGGTGGCTAAACCTAAGACCTTCAACTGAGTTGGAGATCGATTAGGCCCATGCGTTGGTAGGCCTACATAACAGTGATCAGTAGAGCTGCAAGAAATCGCGGTAAAATGTTGCTAAGTTCACGGTTGATTTTAAAAAGTCCAAAAAATCACCGCAAAAATCACGGCATGTCACCTTTCGAGTGTACTGCACTGTAAAAGAGTAAACAAATATAAGACGAAGTCATTTACAGTACTTTTATATGATATGATATGATATGATATGATATGATATATATATATATTATGTATACGAATATGTATTTGACTTCGTCTTATATCTGTATACACACACACACACACACACACACACACACACACACACACACACATATATATATATATATATTTTATATAGGTGGCATCAAAATGTCAATAAAGTCAAGTTATTATAGCAGAAGAACATGAAAATCTTAAGCAACATTGCCAAGTAGGCTCTATTATAGGCTATAGAGTTAGGCTACAGTTAGAATATACTCTATCGCGTATAAATAGTATAAATCTCAGATAAACAGTCATCAATAGTATCAATACCCATCGGACTACTCTAGTGTCTACTGTAGCATTGAATGCTGCCATGACTTTCAGAGCCACAGTATTGCCACTGAAACTGTGGAGCATTAACAGGAGCGTATAAACTTAGCGTGATTTCGGCTGATGTGGCTTCGAAGGGAACAGACAAATGACGAATGACAAGATTTAACAATAATTATTGTGGAAAACTTGGAAGAAATCTATTAATAATCTTACACACAAATTCTTTATACCAGGAATCGATGATTAATATTGATTAATGACCTGGGTTTAATCTAGGCCGTTTTCGGGGGGGATTGCCCTTTTTCCCCGGGAAATTTCAAATTCCCCCGGAAATTTTGGCATATCACATCAACTAACAGCAGCCCCTAGCTGACTTCCACCGGCTTTGTCAGTTTTCCCCGGGTCCAGGAGTCTAGATTAAACACTGTTAATGACTAACTGATTATATTGATGAATTAAATTGTGTGCAATCAATAATCATAGTAAAATCACGGCCGTTCCGCAAAACCACGTCGTTACTTGTCTGTTTGCTTACACGAAACCCCTTAAAAGTTATCAATTTTGCCCCGGGCATCCTCAGCAGAGGGGGGCATCCTAAGTGACTTTGGCGACCTTTTTTGCTTGTAACCCTGATAATAAGGCATCCAAATAATTGACTTGGCCCCGGGCGGGGGGCATCCACCAGTCTCTGCACGCCACTGGAGAGAGGGTGGACGGGGGAGGGGGTGGAAGTGAGAGCGTACGAATTGTGGGTCTCACATCACCGGAGTCCCGGCTTCCCTGGCAGCCGACCGTTTTTATGGCGCAAGAACGGTGACGAAAAAGACAACGGACCGTGACGCTTGAACGACACCGACGTCAAGACGTCATCGATTCGAAAATCCTTTTCGACCTGATTTTCGGATCTCAAGGCCAGTGGCGTAGCCAGGATTTCCCGAAAGGGGTGGGGGTTATGACCATTCTCAACTTATAAAAATCCCGACAAGCAAAAAAGTCGTCGCCTATTATTTTGCTTGATTAGGTTAGTTATATAGCTACATGAGCACGTACAACTATATTGATTTCTTTCTTTGCTTTCTTTTCTCTCTTTTTTGCTACCTTAAAACCAGATTTTGGCGCCCCTCTACACACAGAATAGTAATACGCAATAAAAAAATTTGTCCGGGCAACCAAGGGGGAGGGGTTTAACCTCCAACCTCCCCTGACTACACCACTGCTCAAACCGATCGCAGCGAAAACACTAAGGCACCCCTCCCCAATTTCGTCTTCTCCTTCTCACGTATACAGACTCGGAGCTCCTCGTCCGAACATCAATTGCTACCATCGCTTTCGAGGATCGATTTGCCGGTAAGCAGCTGGACAAAGCGTGCGTTCACATCGCGGCCACTTCCTCCTTTGATGTTTGTCTCGAAAGACGATGAATGAATCCTCTATGCCGCGTGCATTATAACCAGAGGCGCCAAAGGTGGTGCCATGCAGTTTCTGCAAGTCGAACGCATTTTCTGTCTTTTCCGCCCCGAGACGTCTAAATCGATACGAAGATCAGCAGGATAATCGACACGACCGCTTCCGATCTGCCTCGACCGTCGTCGTGTCCGGCTCGTGAACTGATGTAGCGCCAGATATTTTCACTCGCGTCAGATATTAGAGAATTTGTTTTTGCGGCGTGTCGCCGGCGACAATCGAATCGCTCGGCACAAAGCGATTCGACAGGAGTCCTTCCATTTTCTTCTCCTCTCCCTCTCCCTCCCTCTTCCTCTTCGTTTCCCTCTCCTCTCTGAATTGGTAACACAGCTACGGTTGGCTGCTGCTCGAAGCCTGAAATCAAACACCTTTCTCTGATTTCCGAATGTGCCATAAACGCTCATAATAATAATAAAAAATAGAACTGTAAGAGGCTTAACTTATTTTACTTTTTATACTGCAATAAATGGCTAATTGTATATAGTGGCAGCGTCGTAGTCATCATCATCACCACCACCGCCACCACCATTAGCATCATCATCGTCGTTGCCATCATTATCTTCTTCTCATATCCCTTCTTTATTATGCTATCGCTATCATCATCAAACGGTACCAATAAGTCCACTAGAGAAACGTTCACTAAGACAATAAATAGGCCTAAATAAGATCTAACAACAAAACGTCATCGTAGTTATCATCATAGTCGTCGTCATCATCATCATCACCGCAACCACCACCAGAACACAGCCTCGATCACGAATACTGCCACCAAGATTTCCGCTTTATAGTCACATCCACTTCGATATCTCTTTGTTTTGTTGGTCCTGGTAGTCAGTTTACAACCCATATAGGTATATATATATATATATATATATATATATATATATAAAAGTTATCCTATTTGCGCATAATTACGAAAAATAGAACTACTGTACGATCTGCGTTGACTTTTAGAACGTGTCTGCTAAGTTAGGCTACTTACTACGGAAGAACAGTTTAACACTGTGAACAGTTCTAGCGATGGCGTTTTCAGCGACCAGCAGATACGTTCCGAACGACGCTTCAGTTGTTCTTGCCACGATCAGACGCGATTCCAAGGAGCCGTCTTCTCGCGACTTTATCAAGCAAACAAAAGAACTCGTCTAGTCAGCGAAACCGCATTTTGAGGTAGGCCTATGCGTCAGGCCAGAAAAGACGCGTCGGTGCCCTCCCCCCCCCCCAACCAAGGGACTCGTCGGTCGATACTTGGGGTATTTGAGATCGCGCAGGACGTTTGAGGGTTGTCCTACAGTCGGATCCAGCAACGAAGGAGAAAGAGGTTCAAAGAAATGTCTCGTTTGTTTCAATTTGTTGCTTTTCGCCACTTGAAGTCCATCTTAAAATTTTTGAATGCCCGTTAAGACCAAGTTACAGATAAGAAAACTAAGGAAAGCCGCATCAAGAGTTGCTTGCTAAATATAAACATGTCGACTTTGACAAAATGAACTAAGCCTATACGACGGTCGAGTTCAAACACGAAAACAAAAACAACTCTAAAACAAAACTAAATGAGCACTGGCAAAGAGTTTTAGAGATTTGATAAAGATGTGAGAGAGGGGAGACAGCCAGCCAGCCAGACAGACAGACAAACTGACTGACTGACTGACTGACTGACTGACTGACTGACTGACTGACTGACTGACTGACTGACCGACCGACCGTTACGCGAAAGGAGTATCCGCTGTCTGTGTTGAGGGTCTCGGCGATTCCACCTTGACCTTGGAACCAGTAGAGCTGTGAAACCTCAGGACGCGCTCTGACGAAGCAGACGATGGCGACGTCGGTCATATTGAGAACTGCCCAAGTGTCACCGCAGACGATCATCGGACCATCTACGAAGATCAATGCATCGATCGATCGATCAAAAAACCCATAATTCTCCCAATCTAATCGCTCGAGAAGTCACTCACTCGACCAGTCAATCAAACGTGCGTTATTAGTCGTCGGCAAATGCTGAACGCCAGCAGAGAGCAGCATGTGTCTCGAAGTCTATAAGCGCAGGCAAAGTAAAGACAAAACCGAAATAGACTGCTAAATGAGTCTCTTACATTCAAACATAATGAGTAACTGCAATCAAATTATACATGATCAAAAGTAGGTGAGCCAAACCGCAGCAACAACTACTCCTACTACTACTACTACTACCACCGCCATCACCACCACCACCACCACCACCACCACAACAACAACAACAACAACAACTACTACTTATTATTATTGCTGCTACTACTGCTACTACTGCTGCTGCTGCTGCTGCTGCTGCTGCTGCTGCTGCTGCTGCTGCTGCTGCTGCTGCTGCTGCTGCTGCTGCTGCTGCTGCTGCTGCTGCTGCTGCTGCTGCTGCTGCTGCTGCTGCTGCTGCTGCTGCTGCTGCTGCTGCTGCTGCTGCTGCTGCTGCTGCTGCTGCTGCTGCTGCTGCTGCTGCTGCTGCTGCTGCTGCTGCTGCTGCTGCTACTGCCACTACTATTTACTGCTGCTGCTACTGCTGCTACTGCTCCTATTGCAGCTGTTATTTCTGCTGCTGCTGTGCTGCTGTTGCTGCTGTTGACTGAAGCAACTAATTAATAGTATCATCTTGGAATCGTATAGTAGAGCTTGTCGTACAGTCGACTGAGACGATGACCGTCGTCGTCTTTGGTGCTAGGCCAGGCACCGTGGCTTGGCAGCGCAGTGTTGCTCCGTCTTCGTTGGCCGTCAGACTCAACCGGTCCGTCTGAAGTTCTACTCGGTATTTGATCCTCCGAAAGCCGCGAACGCCTTCGACGCTGGAGGCGTAGGCCAAGCGAAAACGATCGGTGATATTCCGGTGTCCCAGTGAGACGGTCATTCTGGGGGCGGGGTTGGCCCCTCGACTGAAGCAACCCACTGCTCGGGGCACGTTCTCAACAAAGGATGCGGCTTCAGAGTCTGCGGTGGAACTGCCGATGCTCAGAACGACAGCATCCACGTTGACTGAAGAAGAAAGATTTCACTATATAGCGTGGCGCAAAAAACCGAACTAGTCACATTTAGGTTTGCATTTAATGTAGTCCGGTTTTTTGCGCCACACTGTATTCAAAGAAAACGATGCCGTATCGATAGCAGATAAGAAATTACCAAAAGGCTTCAACTGACTGATAAATTGAACTATAAGATACAATCCAATAATTTATAAACGAGTCTCTCTCACAAACACATCCTCTCTGTCTCTGTCTATCTATGTCTCTATCTCTTCCTCCTCTCTCTTTTCTATCTATCTCTTTTACTTGACTGTGGGGGACATAATGGTTTGTTTTAAAAGATTACAAAGCACAGTACGTCATAGATGTAATAAACGTTTATTTAGTTTCCCCCCTATATTTTTGCGTTTTTAAGTTTTTTTAAATTTTTGCCAACGGTTTTTATAATAATAAATGTTGGCAAAATAAAAACCCAGATTTTCTGAAACCAGCTACAACGAGCTAATTAATTAGCTTTCTGATGCTGATTATAGAGTATACTAGTCGATTGCTTATTAGCAGGTCATGCAGCTTTACTTACCTACAACATATTTTAAGCAATTTATGCCAATATTACTGCTGTTTATTTCATTTCCCAGTCGTTTTGCACAGTGTGACTTGAGCGTTTATTCCCAGTGTGTGGGTAAGACACATTCCATAATCTCGCTCAGATAAACGTCGGTAACGTTTTTTATTCAATCTTTTTTTCAAACGTTTTTTATTATTCTTCCAACGTTTTTTTAACATCTATGCAGTATGTACTCTTACTGTATAATTCGTTGTCAAGGCATTCGTAATACTGCCACACATCTGCCGGATCGTTTTACCTGCGTTAACTCACCTCCAGTGTTTATTCTAGGCCTGCTTTTGGAGGGGAATTCCCCCAAAGTTTTAAAATTCCCCGAAATTTGTATATGTTGGCTTGGGGATGGAAATCCCCCCAAAAAGTGGAAAGACAAATCTTGTCCCCCCAAACATTTCAAACTCCCCCCAATGTCAAGGTGGCTAGAATAAACACTGACTCACCTCGAACAAATACATGATGCATAGCACTTGCAAGAACGGTTTCAGTGGACGTCTGTACTTCACAGGTGTAGTTTCCGCTATCCTCGTGCTGCGCGTCTATAAATGAAAACAGATTTTCCAAAATCTCAGTTAGGCCTATCCTCCCGAAATATTCCATCTAGGATTTTGATTCAGTGAGACGTCGCTTCACTCGATGATTATCGTCCAGATTATTTCACATCGATTGCGAATGCTGATATGCGGATATTGTACTTTTTAAAGTTGTGCAAAGCATTATTAATATCGTAGTAGCAAAGCACTACTGCACTGGATTCTGACTACTGTACAGACGGATATAAAGGATTAACGGCCCATTAAGCTGCTGACAAAGAATGGCGGCGCCAATGGGACCCAGGACATGCTACCGGGCAGAACTTAAGACTACTATTACCAGTGCTTTTTTTGTTTAAAAAAATAGGTGCGGTACTCACGGTGGATTGCCTAACTTTTCCATTACGATTATGTGGTCTGTGGCTAGAATTTAACATAGAAGCGATTTTGGAAGCATAATGATGCATATCATTTATTAAGTATTTAAAGTTTTTAGCTAAATCACAACTGCAAAGTTACAAGAAAATTATTTTTTTCACACCTTGAAAAAGGTTCCGGTACGCCGTACCGGCGCGTACCGTCACAAAAAGCCCTGACTATTACTACTACTACTACTACTACTACTACTACTACTACTACTACTACTACTACTACTACTACTACTACTTCTACTACTACTACTACTACTACTACTACTACTACTACTACTACTACTGCTGCTGCTGCTACTACTACTACTACTACTACTGCTGCTGCTGCTGCTGAATTTTGTGTTGAAAATCACTGTCACTCATACAGCCATCTATTCCAACTTCTGTCTAATCTTAATTTAAAAGATCGAACCAACTAAACCACTTTTAAAACTCAGTCTTTGCTCATCATTATATTTATTTTTTCTCGACCAGGCTTTTGAAACTTGTCGTCTGCTCTTTGAATGACGGAAATTGTCAGGTATCAGTCTTTGAAAGTAGGGTTCGTAAGAATCGCATCGTATATAGGGCCTATATATTTCATGATTCTTACTCGCGATTGAGAAGTAGAAACCGTATTTCGGGCGAGTATTTCTGACGGAAATTCTAAATCTTGAAGACCCGACGAACGGTTCCAAAAGACTGTCCATGAAGTTGATCTGAGTCGTTTCTTGTTTCTGGGTCTTTTTCCAAACCAAAGGATTCGCAGACAGATTGAACTCTTCCGAGAAGAATACGCAGTCGAGATGCACCGACTGACCCGGGTTCAACACGTACAGCTGACCGGAAGTTTGAATTCTGACATCTATTCAGATAACGAATCAGAACTGAGTCTGAAAAGTAGGCTTCAGATATCGAATTGTCACTGTATCCTGAATTTTAACTAAGTTGTGCGCGTCAAGCTGCAGCATGCGATACACACTGGCGTAGCCAGGGTTTCGTAGTATGTGGCACCAAGGTGCCTACAACAGAGTACAGCCTGACATGTCCAGGTCACTGCCTGTAACAGGTAACCGAAAACTTAGGGTAATATTAGACGGAAATCTTGAGATTTGAATAGCATTTTCAGACAATATGATTTTCTAACATCATATTGACAACCACCCTAAAACCAACTGATAAAATTTTCATCGGCTTTGCACGAATCTCAGTCTAGGCCGGATTAGGAGCCCGGCACCCCATGGACGCCCACAGAAATTTTTCCAGGAGGGGCAAGCACATATTAACGCAATGGTCACGGTTAATATTTTAGCAAAGTTTTTAAATTTCAATGTGAAATATTGGTATTTGCATTTTCCAGGGGGTAAGTGTCCCCTCTTGCCATAATGTACGGGCGCTCATGGGCACTTCTGTGCCTCTGGTGGCTACACTAACGGACATGTATATTATGTAGTCTATTGTATTGGGACCATTCTGAAAGCGTCGATTCTGTTCGAATCTTCGCAGATCTGGAACATCATACATTATTTTAAAGTTCTATTCGAGGCAACCGTACGTTACGCTTACCTGCCATACTGATTTGCATAGTAAACAGCGAAAAATAACCAGCCCAGACGAAGCGCCAAAGTTGCCAAACTAGGCCTACATCGTTTCGCTCCATTTAGCCCAGATAGTCAGAGTTCTTGCTATGCTGACGACGACGACGACATCTAGAATTTTAGATAACGAGTCACTTTTTGAATCTCACAACGAATAGTCTTAAGCGAGTTTAAAGCGATCGAAGACAACTGTAAATGGTTCACGACATTAGGTCTTTACAGTTGACTTCATTAATACTAATATAGCCCAGGCCCAAATCTGATGCTGTGTCACGTAGAACTAACATTTGGCAAATTTCGAATTGCCAATAGGCCTAAGTTCATATTAATACAATGTATAAAATGTACATTGTGCGCTTTGGCAGCTGCGAATGTTTTTTATATCGTTTTGATTTGCCTAAAAGGTTAGTTGGCCTGTTAGCAGAGGCGTAGCGAAGGGGGGCAGGTGGAGACATATGCCCCGGGCGCCGAGGTGAGGGGCGCCAAAATCGGGTGTGTGTGGGGGGTGGTAAGTTAAACAGTCAAATACATAATAAATAAGAAGTGCGGTGACCTTTTTTGCTGGTCAGGAGTATAAGGAGAGAGGCGTCGTAGAGAGTTGAGGGGAGGGGCGCCGAGAGAACGATGTGATGACCTTTTTTGCTCGTCAGCAGTGTTGGGGGCGCCAACTGGCAACCAGGCCTGAGGAGAGGGGGTGCAGCCGGTACATTGTACCGGGGCCCATGGAGTTCCCCCCACCAAAATCTGGAATCATCCAACAAATTTGCGGGTTTTCATCTGTCACGTTATTTTCGGAATTTTATCTTAGGCCTAGAGATAATGTAGCCTAGGCCTACTCAACTGCATATTATCTTAGAAACAATACATCTACCCAATAAACACCAAACGTTGGGCCATTGCAGGGCCGACGCGTGTAAGTGCGGGCCACATGGCGATATTGGCCGAAGACCCGCCAACAGATTTATGCCCACAGTGGGCCAATGAAGCTGGCCCAGACGCGGCCAGTCGACGCTTAATGCTTACCGGCGTAGTAATACGCAATATAGTTCCGGTGCACTATTTTAGCTGCTTAATCAAGTGTAAATCAACAAATAACAAATAATATTCTCATAAAGTTATAATTAATTATACTTATATTAATTATAAATTAAATTAGTGCATCATTGTTTTGAATAACACTTAATCATAACTTTTAGAAGTTTTTGTAATTCAAATAAATGTTACTGCGGGACTGATATATGGCCGCGATCTGCTGCTCTCGTTAAACGCTGTGAAGTGAGTTGAATTTATTTTTGTAACAAGTTCATTTTTAAAACAAATCTTGTAGTTCAATTGTCTGCACTTAATGTGCGAGTGGTGAACTTTGCAATTTGAGGCTTCCCTTTGAAACTTGACTTGGCTCTTAAAACATTGTCATGCGCTGTTGCGCCGCCACGTAATGGTATATGTAGCGCGTACGTGATCTATAATTATAATTGTGGAGGGGTGGGCGGAAACTGGCGATTAGAACCCATTGCTTACTGTTACACCTGTAATTCTCTGGTTTCTCTATTCACTGTTGTGTATAAAAGTGTAAGCATCTAGTATCGGAAATTCGTGTAATTGTGTTGCTGATATGTGTGGACTTGCATAAGAATATGACATGCTTATGTACAGCCAGTTGGTGCAAAATATTGTGCAATGGGTTCAAAATTAAAAATGTTGGCCTGTAGTATAACAGCATTGAATGTCAGCTGGTCCAACAGATGCGTTATGCAAATATAAGGAATTGCTTGAATAGACACAATTAGCTTGTTCTCCAGTTTGTTAACGGTAATTTTAAAAACATTTTACTATTCTTTCTTATATAGAGACTCATATAGAGACTCACTTATATAGAGAACAAGAAACACAAACAAAACTTTTTTTGTGCAAGAGTGGTGGACAGATGGAATGAACTGGATGAGAGGATAGTAACGGCTACAACTGTGAATGAGTTCAAAATAAACCTCAGTAGTTTAGGATATTAGATTGGACGGGAACAACAGTGGTTCTCACACAGGGCAGTCCCTATTGAACCACTTTAAACCTTGTTATATTATTCAAAAGTCCTTTCCCGAGCCTCACAGGCTCATAAGGCGGCGCTGATCTCCTTTTCTATAGCCCTCAGCCAGGCGTGCAATGCCACAGATACGGGGCTAGTGTATCGCATAGCGTACCTCTTTGACTTATCGCAGAGATTTTTACCACTGCTCCTCATTTTACCACCGCGAAAAAGGCTGAGTCGACCTTTAGGGCTCCTATGGGACTCGAACCCGCGACCTCCAGCTCCATCGTCCAGCGTTGTTACCACTCTGCTAACTTCCCACCCTGTTATATTATTATTATATTATATATATTATTATATTAAATCAACATGCTGTCCAGTACTGTTGTGGCTGTGTTGTTCCAGCATTTGTTACCTTTGAAGAGTACCGCATGATTTTTGCAAAATTAAATCGAATTGATTCCAAAATTGAGATATTGTTGCGGAGTGTCACTATACTTGTCAACAGAGGTGGAACAAGAGACAGCAGCTTGGATGTTCCCACTATGCCTGAAGGAATGAAACTGCCAGCTGATGCAGTCAAAGATTTGAAGGATGCAGCATCTTTTGTCAAGCAGAATGAGCAAGCTGGACAAGGCTTGGTTAGATGGTGTTAATTTTATTAACTGGTACAGTAAGATCCAGGTTGAGTGTGCCTCCACATTTAATCTCTGATGTTTATTTCTGAATAAATATTCAGATGTTTATCTCTTAATGGGCCTTCTGTTACCCTATTTGAGCCATTTAAATATGCAAAATTCGGCTTATGTCTCAAATTAGCCTACAGCAAGATGTACTCTGCCGAGAACGTTGAACATGCCAGTAGGGCCCAAAATTTATACTTTAGCCAATGCTATCATGTATTGGATGTGTGTGTACATTACATGTAGCCTACCTAGTAAAATACGGCGTACTTTATGAAGGTTTAACTGGAACTGTTTAGGCAAGATACTTGTCCACGTTTGAAGCGACAACTATCACCGATACAGTTAATGGTATGATGAAGGCGATTATGATGAACGAATTGTCCTGCCAATTCAACTGGGCTGAAACAGGGAAAGCACAGCTTCCAAGCACTGGGATTGTCACCTTCCATATGTGGTATATGCACTCTTTATTTTGTTTGCAGATTTCAGGTCACAGTGGTTGTGTTTGTATATATTTGATAAGAGTTTGAGTCATTGCAATAGATTGCATTTTTCACAATACATCTTCAAAACAGCTGCTACAGACAAACTCTATTTATTGACACTGACTGTAATGGGCTTAAAACAATACAAAGTGATTTGCAGTTATGTGTAGGAAGTTGGTTAAACTAACAGACTATGCACCATATTGATTCCAGAGCAGCAAGCTAGAAGTCCAATTACACCAAACTCTTGATCAGTACGTTAATAATAATAATAATAGTAATAGTAATAATAATAATAATAATAATAATAATAATAATAATAATAATAATAATAATAATAAAGCATGTATTATTACTGCTCACCCAAGTATATGCTGATGTCAGGCTTCATATTAAATTGACCAGTGCCAATATTTAGGTGTTATGTCTTTTGTTGTAATTGCTTGTACTGTTCAGCTCCTTCAGTTACTGTCGAGACCATGGATAGTGTTGCTGCAATAGTGCAGGCTTCTAGTGACTTGTAAATACATTGACCAACTTGCTTGAGATACCAATCGTTAGCAGCTGTGGCTGGTATGAGCTAATGCAGATGCATCTTCTTAGAGAAACTCAGAGCAGATTAGCAGGTTTTACCATAGGTATACATCATCTAGAATGCAACTTTAGGGTGAATATTACATGAGGTATTATTGAGAGAAAAATTATTTGTATTTCAACTCAACAGTATTTGATGTCTCAATACTGTTGTCTAAGTTGCAGATGCTGTGCGAATTAACGAACAAACGAGAGATACCGTCAATAGGCTGGCTGAAGATAAAATTAAGGTCTGGCTGAGACAGGCTCGGGACAGAGATGGTGGTCGGAAACGTTTTCTGACTGCTGCTGCAAAGCAGTCATCTGATAAAAGACGTTTTGAACATCTTCCCTCAGACCAGAGTCTGACAACAGTGTCGAATCTGATAACTGACCTACAGCTTCTGTTAAAACAACGTCACATATTTATTTATTACACGATATAGTGAAGAAATTGTTTAGAACTGGTCATTTTATTAAAATTAGTTGTTCTTTTGGACTTTCAATTTGACTAGTTTTCATTGCTTTTTGGCAGACATTGTAGCCTTTTGTACTGTGCAGTCTGCAGCTGACCCCATGCACGCCCGCACATTGGGGCAAGAGATGACACTTGCCCTCCTGGAAAATGCAAATACCAATATTTCACACTAAAATTTGAAAACCTGGATAAAATACTAACTGTGACCATTGTGTTAAAATGTTTTTGCCCCTCCTGGAAGAAAAATTTATGTTGCATAACCGTGATCATTGTGTTTTGCTCCTCCTGGTGAAAATTCTGCGGGTGCCCATGGCTGTAACCAATTAGTAAGCAAACTTAATATCTGTTTAAGAGGTTTCATTGTCGTTTTTGGCTTGTATTTTTTATAACATCTATACTAGTAAATCAGTTGAGGCTGTAGATGGCGATCAATAATTTTCATATATTTTTGTTGTCAGATCTGATCAATAATTGATATTGGCTGTTAAAATGTTGTACCACTTACGTGAAAGTGCCGTTAGCATTATTTTTTGTTCAAAAATTGTCACAGCAATTATGTTGATACACGTATCACAATCAGTGTTTATTCTAGCCATCTTGATATTGGGGGGATTTAGAAATGTTTGGGGGGGAAGGTCTGAGTCTCCAAAAACCTTGACAAGCAAAACAGAAGATCATCCATCCTTCCTAATATCCTTTACCCTTCTCAAGTTCTCATTTACCCTTCTCAAATGCCCTGACAACCAAATAAATTGTCATCATCCTTACATTTTGCCCTCTCCAAAAAAAGCCCCCATCCTCACACTTTTGGGGGGAAATTATAAAACTTTGGATGGGGGGAATTCCCTCTCCCAGAGAAGGTCTAGAATAAACACTATCACAATTGATCATCGATCTTGCTTTGTAAGTTGTATGCTGACTATGTTTGTCATCGATTTAAAAAAAATTAATATGTTATGTTTTAGAAGTGAAGGGTGTGAGAGTTTATATATGGTAGGATGGTGCAGTATAATATGCTGGCCCATTGAAGGCCGGATACAGATACGAACTGAGGGCCCTTTGATGGCCGGGCATGTAGGGCCTTTATAGGACCAATTTGCAAAATCTATGAGGGCCCACTGCAGATATGAACTGAGGGCCCTTTGAGGGCCCGACATGCAGGGCCTTTATAGGGCCAATTTGCAAAATCTATGAGGGCCCACTGCAGATATGAACTGAGGGCCCTTTGAGGGCCCGACATGTAGGGCCTTTATAGGACCAATTTGCAAAATCTTCGAGGGCCCACTGCAGAAAAATAGCAATTATTGACATTGGCCCCTCAAAAAAAAATTCATTGGCCATATGATAGGGCCAACAAACTGTGTTGATTGGGTAGCTTATATAAGCTTAAATGGTCCCCTAACCATAATTAAATTAAATATTTATTTCAATAAAAAGACAAAAATGGCAGGCCATTAGAGGCCCGTCAGTGTTTAGCATGGGGTGCATTTCGTTGGCCATTTGGTAAATTGATATGTATATTTAGTGGCGGCTCCACCGGGGGGCAGGGGGGCCCGTGCCCCCTACTGAGAGCCTGCCCCCCCAGTTGGGACCCTATACTTAATGCTACATACATTAAACAACAAATGGTTGGTCCCCATGATTAGAAGTTGCCACCCCAACGGCTCCCCCACTTGCCAAATCCTAGAGCCGCCACTGTGTATATTTAACCCCTTAACCGTGTATTTAACTGTAACTCAATGTAAAATGGACGGATATATCTGGGATACCCAGTTAAGGGGTTAACTGTTCCTCCTTATGAATCCGACGCAAGAGGGTGAACTGCAGCCATAGCTTTTGCCTTCCACTGCAGTGGCTGCTCCACATGGGGGCCCGTGCCCCCTATTCAATGCCTGGCCCATGCAGTTGGGACCTTATACTTACTGTAGGGCCTACATACCTATCAACAAATGGTTGGCCTCTCACTTGCCAAATCCTGGAGCCGCCACTGTTCCAGCGCACCTCTGTTATTCCAGGGGTACAGCTGCACCCCCCCCCCCCACTTCCGACGGGTCTGTGTGATTCTGCACAGCACTGATGAGCTACAAGGTTTGATTACAGACGATTATTCAAGCACGATATTACACCTGGCACGAAGTCCGAATTTGCAACACCTGGTTCTATCAATCTGACGTTGATTGTGACAAAGTGTGGACCGCTCACAGCAGACATCAAACACATCTGTATTATGCATAATTATGCCCCGCAGATGTTCTTCCGATGTCAGGCTAAGACAAAGGTGCGCCGAACATTTGCATAACGCCCAGGGCCGGATTAAGGTCCGAGTGGGCCTGGGGGGCTGAGAAAAAAGCCCGTCGCCTATACTGAAAATCTCTGACAAGCAAAAACGGTTATCTCCCTTCCAAATCGTGCTGACAAGCAAAAAAGGTCATCTCGAAAATCGGTGGGCCTATTTTCATGATGGGCCGGGAAACTACAGCCTCCTCGGCCCCCGCCTTAATATGGACCTGATAACGCCTGCACTTTCTATAGACTTAATCTCCCTATGGCCTATGCTCGTTATGGGCTCTGGAATTCAGCACCCAAGCACAAAAGACTGGCTAACCCGGATTATTAGGGTAAAATGTAGGTCTGCAAAATGGAGATGCACTTTTCAGTGGCGGCTCCACATTGGGGGGCGTGCCCCCTATTGAATGCCTGGCCCCTTAGTGCCCCTGTTGGAACCCTATGCTTACTACTACATTCCAATCAACAAATGGTTGGCCCTCCATGCCTAGAAGTTGCCACCCCAACGGCCCCCACTTGCCAAATCCTGGAGCCGCCACTGCCACTTTTAACAACCTCTTCTGTAGCAAAACTTCGTGATGAAACAGCAGTATTTGAGAATCAGACCATTTGGGGTTAGAATGAGATCAGTATGCTGAAGAATTTTTAATTGGTTCATTATACTAAATAAGTCAGTCAAAAAAGCATGAAACTGCCGAGTCAGAAGAGCCACAGTTCATGGTTTACTGGCTCACTGTGAACTTCTTCAACTCTTCATTAATTTCTTAGGCGACAATAATTCTTAACAAAGACTACATAACTTTTGGATTAATGCCACACAAAAAGAAGTCTTACAAAATCATTATTATCACTTCAAATTAACTTGAATGCCACATAAATAGTTCCTATAATTGTAACCTATCATCAAGCATGGCAAAATGTAGAACATATATCACTGAACTGCATGTCCTAAATCATAACCACTAGAGTGCTTTACACAATATGTTTGCTGAACAAGTAAACAGCCCAAACTTTTATAATAGGCCTATGCATAACTACAACGCATTTCCTTAAACTCTCAAATGAGCATAATCGAAAAAGAAACCTATTGGCCAAGTGAATTGTAGTATTGGTATGTCGTTGAGCCTAAGGCTAAAGCTGGCAGATGTAATTATGGACTGGAATAGCAACAGCAGCTGCCAGAGAAATGCCAAGGGAATCACTGATACTCGTCACCCCCATACTGAACTCACGGTGTTCTGATGGAACCTGGATAGAATCAACAAAATAAAATTACAGAGCATTCAGTCCAGTTTCATCGTTACACGTGTAGGTTTTCTAACCGATGCTCGATTTGCCGCTGGTGTAAGGGGTTTGATTAATTATCAAAATTGGTCAGGAGTGACCTACCTCCCAGTCGGGGTCAATAACTTTGGTTAGGCCTATTTTACCTGCACAACCCCTCACTGGCGATGGAAAATTTGAGTGCAATGGCCCCCATCCACTGCTCTTCTGAAAACATGAACTAGAATAAAAGATAAACATTTAAAAAGGATCGCAGTTTATAATAAAAAAAAGTACATGAAATATTGGCATAGCCACGGGCCAGTTCCCCTATTCGGATCGAGACCGGTCGTGAGATTCGTCCAAAACTGGTGAGTAGTTGAGGGGGGGAAGGGTTAGTATTATACAGATGCATAAAGATACAACCTCCTCGGAAATACGGTAGAAGGTGTTGACATAAGCTCCTCCTCCCATCAGTCCCTCAAACAGGATGATAAAAAAGATGATCCAGATGTTTGGAATATACTTATAAAACACTTCACAGGTGAGTATAATCACATTCACAAACTGAAATATAAAAAAGATTAATGCCTGCAAAAAGAAAGATGTTACACAAATCCTAACAAAGATGTTACAATACCATACTTTTGATAGTGTGCCCACAAAAGATTCATGTAAAAAGTTATGCAAAACAAAAGGATTATTACAAAGATCACAGTTTATAATAATTAAGTAATGATTGATAATCTATCAGTCAAGCTGCAAAGTTAAACATGGGTCTAGAGAAAGCAATGGAAATCTACTCTAGATCAATGGCAAGTGATCATATCTTCTGCTATAAAAATAAACATTTGATATTTTTACATTCAAAACTCTTAACAAATCTTAGCAACGGTGTCTTGTCATCCTTCGTCCTCTAAATCTGTTCTTGTGTATCCATCTATGATGAATCTTGAGATGGCAAATTTTCAAGATAATACTAACAACTAAATGTAAGTTCACACCTGAAGCAAAGGAAAGATGTAAATCCATTTAATATGAATCAGATTTACTGAAGACCTCGACAAAAAGACACCAATCTGGTAAATAACTTGATACCTGCAAAAAAAAACATCTGTTAAACTACAAGTTTTCGATCGGTTGAGTGCCAATGACACTTTCTTTTATCGTTGTGATTATTATTATTGAACTTCTATAGCGCCATTTTAGTAATGCACCTAGCATCAGTCGAAGGTCACTCCAGATTTGAATCGTGATCTCCCATTGTCAAATCCAATGAATCACTTCGATTTTCCAGTACCAGCTATGACTAATCCTTCCAGTCAATACTAATATTGACAACAGAATTTTTTCATAACAGATCGTGCATGCATAACGACAAACAAGGTCGTTTTAAAGATGAAAATGAGAAGAACAAATTAAAGAACTAATACAATTTCAAATTAAATAAATGAGCTCTTCTATGAGCCACATACCATCGATACTGTTGCATTCTAGGCAGCCACATGTTCTTGTAATAGATGAGTTCAAACTGCAATAAATAAATGCAGCAAAAATCCCCCGTTGGAAAACTCCCACATTTAAAAGGGCAAAAAACTGCAAAAACTCATTCTCATTCTCAGCAGTTACAGTTTTTCCAAAGCAAACATCTTCCACCACAATTTAAATCGGGAATATTTGCTACAGTAAAGAAAAAACCTGATAGACAACTGGGACCATCTCTATGCAATTCATTCAAATGAAACGAAAATGAATTGAATGGGAAAGCATGTCAGCTGAACGACTACTCACCAGACCCTGGTTGATGAAATACTCCGCAAAGTAAACCAAGAATAGCGGAATCATAAATTTTAACAAAGGCTGAAAGAAACAACAAGACATCAAAGGAAAAAAGAACTGAATTACTGTAACTGTAAAGATAAACAAATTTGACATTCGTGCAGAAATCACTGATCTCTACAAGATTTGGTGTATATTAAATTAGCACATTCACTCCATATAAGCTCCATATAAAATCTATGCCTCCTGTTTTATTATGAGCGGTCAACGACATGTGAATTTTCTAAACCTTGACAAAATTTTGGTACAGTCAGGGACATAATATATTTGTACACTACAAATTTTCTGATTAAGACTCATGGTCACTCACTTTGATGAGCAGCAGTCTTTGCATAAAGGAAAGCCTCTGCGAAGGCACTGAAATATAGTCATGAAGAGTTCGTTCTACTCAGAACCGTATATGCATCATAGAAGTTTAAGATGACATTTTATGTATACAAACACACAAACACCAACACTCACATACATGAACACACAGACACACACACACACCCACAAGCAGGGGTGTCAATGGGTATCTATCTCAGCAAAATTGGGTATCCGTGGAAACATCACAGTTATGTCACACCCGCCTCTGTTCACTGCAACTAAGGATAGAATCATTAGTTGCAGACTGGAGGGGGAAGGTGGTTATTTAGATGGGTGCAGAAATAAGAGGTCACTGGTCACAATGGAGATTATGCTAATTTGGGTACCCGGTTATCCGTTACATAGTTGGACGGGTATCCAGACAGCTTTAAAAGAAAAACTGACAGTCCTACCCACAAACAGTAAAAAAATTAATTACCAACTCATCATATCACTTTCAGACCAATATAAAGTTCTGCCAGATAAAGTAGACTACAAGTCACCAACATAAAAATCATTCCAACATCCAAGACATCTTCTAACTCAGTCAAAATAAAGTATAATGAAGATAACAGAGGTCAATAGTTAGATATCAAACAGATTATCTAAACAAACCTCCAATTGAACTCTGAACTTCAGCTTCAGCTTTAAGAAGCCTTTGATGGTCAGAATATTCATCTGAATTTTCAATTCCAACATCATTGTTAATATTGACACCAAATGTCCACCGTTTGACAGTATGCGGCTTCACCAATATCACAAAATACCTGAACACAGCGAATGCACTGGAATTAACCACGGCACAATTCAAATAATTCTCAATAATCCATCATATACAAAATATGATACAGCTTAAATACCGGCAAATAAGTTTACATATGCCAGCACTGGCTTTCATGTATAAATTTTACATAAAAATGGTGTATTGACACAAAATAAACTAACAATATATATGTGATGATAACGTTTGATTCTTAGTCAATGCTGATATTATTACTCATCATTATTCAGTAAACATCACCATTCATTGCATACAATTTATCTGTCAACTTTTACAGTAGGACCTATTGAATGACTAATTCAGCAACTCTGAATGAATCCATTGACACAACTAGCCGATATAATGACAAAAAAGTGCTACCACTAACAATGGCGTAGCCACGGGAGGAACATGGGAGCCCAGCCCCCCCATTTGGACTGAGACCGGTCGTGGGGCCTGTGAAAAACCGTTGAGAAGTTGTTGGGGGCGGGGATAGGTAGTATGACAATAGAATGAACGAAGAAATTTCAAAGCGCTGGAGATTGACGTGGCGATGTTTTTTGCTTGTGAAAGACTTTTTTCACCACCTGAAGACCTGAAAATGTCAATGTGCCCACTTTCCCAAATCCTGGCAATGCCAGTGACCACTAACAATGCTGCTGCTACTACCACTCTTACTACTACTAAAACTACCACTACTACTACTTCTACTATTACTGCTGCTGCTGACTACTACTTCTACTCTTACTACTACTACTACTACTACTACTACTACTACTACTACTACTACTACTACTACTACTACTACTACTACTACTACTACTACTACTACTTAATCTGATAATATTGATAGGAGAAGCCCTCACGTTACAAGCAAGGATGCAGGAATAATGAGCATAAGCAGTAGAGAATTTTTGGGTGAGAATCCAAGGGCCGTGAGTCCTGCATATGACAATGCACCAAGCACACCAGCGGCTCCAGTCCCCGAGCTCCAAGTTGAAACCGAATTTCTGTCAAACAAGACAAATATATTTCTGCGAAAGAAATCTATTGGCCAGGTCATTCACTGGAACATTATTTGCAAGCATGCCGGTAATTTATGGAATCAATTAAAATGACCGCCAGAATAAAGAGCATAAAGAACAGTGGAGAATTGAGATCCATATTATCGCTGTCAGACCCAAATAAACCGTGGTAATCGTAAATGGAGCTAATCTGGGTGGTCTGTATAGTTATAATCATAAAGGTCTAAACCAGTGGTTTTCAAACTGGGGTCCGAGATCCCATAGGGGACCGCCAAGCGGTTTTAGGGGGACCGTAAAGGGATTGCTTTCTCAAGATATCTCACCAACGCCTTAGAACACAAAACACATTGAAGGCTCTAAAAGTGCTGATTCCATGTTAATATTTAAATATTGATGACTAAGATTTGCAATTTTCTGATTAGATAATTGAATGACACAAAACAATTAGCCTATGTGCTAATTACAGTTAATTTAAAATTCAAATTTTATGAGGTCCGCAAGTCACCGCAAAAATTTCTAAGGGACCACCATGCAGAAATTCCTACAGGGTTTGAGAACTGCCAGTCTAAACACATCGAAGCAAACTTAACCTGCTGAAGTGAGACGACAGACTGAGAAATGTAACCTCACCAAGTCCTGACCCAGCACTCGCACAGATGACACCTAGTGTAGGAAAAATACGACCTCGTTAAATAAACTCATCAAAAATAAGCACAAACTTACCTTAAGAATCAAAACCTGTGCAAACAACCATCAGCATAAGATGGAAACAACACAGCAGATAACAAACGTCAGGTATTTTAGTATATGCAGCATTTTGAACATAAAAAATGAAAGGCATCGCCATGTCTCAAATTAAATAACTTGTCCAATAAACAACAAGACTGAATTGAATAGTAATAAATAAACGTAGTAATACAAACCAATAATACTAAGCCAGAAAGCCTCAGCACCTCCATAAGCCACAAGCGGAAAACTGGCAGTTCCCAGTAAGACTACAATCCACACCTTTAGGCTTGCAAACAAAATGGAAATTCAGAAAAATGTATACAGCCACAAAAAATAAAGAATCAAAGAAATTCAGAAACTAACAAGTCTACACACATCTACACACAAAAAGACACACACATCTAAAACATCTACACACAAAAAGAGTTATTTCTACTGGAAAAAACAACAAAAAGTATGGGTTTTGGTCTAACATACCTACATGACTTCAGGCTAACTTTTGGATAAATATAAATTTATAACCTAGGGCCTAGTTACTAAGTTCAAATATGATACACTACTTACATCTCAAGGTCACAACATGCTCAATATAGAAATATAGCCATTTTCAAAGCAGTAAAAAGAGATTGAGCTTTTATTTGTTATCTTATACATACAGAGCATGTCAAATTTCAAAATAAAAACTCTTTTCACCTGTACGGCAAGAAATAAACATATAAAGGAGCAGTCAGCTTCATCAACAAGGCCGGTAATATGTCCGCAAGGAGGATAGCCTGTCCAACAAACCAGCTTTATATGATTGAACTGCTTAAGAATTCATATGCACAACTTTTGTATCATTTGCATTTATTTCAAATACACTTTAAATAAACAGTCTGATGATAAGTTTACCATCAAATTCAATTATATAATGCAAAATAAATTAAACTGCACTAAAGATCAAATTTCCTATTTTCCAAAGTTTGTAGCCTTTATAACTGTTTGTTGCTATTCAAAGCATTCACTTATCTGGCATCACCAATTGTCAAATATGTAAAGTAGTTTTCAGTAACTAAGCAAACCTTCATATTACCAAAAGAAGTTCAAAACTGTTTATTTAGACTATTCATATTATAGGTGTGCTGCAAAATGACATGTGATTTTTCCTTCTATGCCATCATGCTTTGTCCAAACTCATTCAATTTTTGAGACTTTCTGGTATAAACAGGAACATCAACAAAATCAAGATTTTCAAAATATAAAAAATAATATTTATGAGTACAACTAGTTGAGGATGTCATAATTTTTTTAACCACTAAGTTCCACTTACTCCAGTTCCAATAGGATTGCAGAATTCAACCAATTTATCTGTTCTGTTTGGGGCAGATGCATTAGTAACCTGGAAAACATAATAATTGAGTAGACTGCTGAATTTCAAGCAAAAATCTTTTAAACCAATTAACAAAGGAAATAAAATGCAATGTTGAAACCACCACACAATGTCCACATTTATTTTAAACATATCATAGATGATAGCATGCTGCTTTTACGAAGTGATGATGACAATGAATTGCAGAGGCCTGGGGTCAAACAGTGAGAAACAACTAGTGCCAATGACTGTGTGAGAATGAGGAATAACAAATGAAAGTCATATAGTGGAATGACTAATCTAATATAATAACTAGCGACTAGTTAAATAATGCCAGCTATGACTACCATAGTTTGATTTAATAATGGTAGCTTTACCAAGTAAAGTTTACTCAGTCTAAAATTTATCGATATCAGAATAAATATAACCTATCAACAGGGTCAACATTTTGCCTTCGCATTTCAATAATGTCTATCCTGGTCAAGTGCAACAGGAATCAATCAGCAAGGTCAACAATTGAGACAACTTGATAAGGTTTTAACCTAGGTCAAGGTCAGAACACATCTTGAATGATCAGCAGAATTAGAGAAGAAGACATGGTCCACTTAGTGCAGTGACCACAAAATCAACTACCCGTACTACAAAATCTTAACAGCCACAGCTGACCACAAAAGCCAATAAGATTGTACCAATTGAATAACCAATAGTGTCATTCATTTTCAATTAGACAACAGGAACTAAATGCCTAGCCTAGCCACTACATTCTGGCTACAGCTATTCTAATGTCAGATTAAGCACCTAAAAATAAGCAGCTACTGTAGAACTACTTTCACAAGTGCTATACAAATATAAAATGTTTACTCACCAGTACTTAAATCCAAATAGCCACAAGCCATGCCACTCAATACAATTTTAGCATAGTTTAATATAATTAAGTGATTAATCTATTGAAAATTACACAGCAAGATAGAAAAACTTGAAAGTTCAACACTAGTAAAGCCTTCGGAGTAATTAATGACTTACATTGTTGCTGTGTTCAGCCGGATGAAGAATGTCGTGAGCTGCTGACAACATGATAACGTAAGCAAAGTTGTTGCACAACCCCAGCAACCTAAAACAAGACGTTAAATAAATCCAATAAAGGGCAAATAAAAGAGAAATGGCAGAAACACAATGGAAGGATCTGTCATGAGAGGACCAACTAGTAGAAGGCACAAGAAAACATGGTAGACCGAAAATATCTTGGCTAGAAAACATCGCTATGTGGAGTGGTCTTTTAGGATATGACCTTCAATGTGCAATTCAGAACAGAAAACAACAGAGGTCATTCTCCTGTTTTCACAGCCGACCTCCACATAGGGATGATGGCGTGCAACAAAACAAATCAAAGCAAGAATTTTAAATGCCATATTATCTATAAGCTGCATCTTCACAACATCCTCAAGTTCAGAGTCACTCAAGCATGTCAATTCTTTGTCACTAACCAGAAGGCAGCTAAATTCCGTGCTTCGGTCACTGATGAAGATCTTAGCCATTGCATACAAGAAACGAATCCTAAACAAGATGTCATGCACAATGTAGAGATATTTTTTACATAATTCTGAGATTATTCAATTCAGACATAAACTCATGATCATTTATTTAAAAGTGAATTTCTGGATTTGTATGATATACTGCTCAATGCTACATATCCTATCATTGTTGTAGAGAGAAATAAATAAATGATTGATTGATTGATGACTGACATCAGCTCTCTCTCTCTCTCTCTCTCTCTCTCTCTCTCTCTCTCTCTCTCTCTCTCTCTCTCTCTCTCTCTCTCTCTCTCTCTGTCCATTATAAGCAATAAGCAGGTCAAGAATTGACTGGATGCTGGTTCAGTCAATTATTGGAAAATGCAATGCATTGCATAAAAAGTCAATCTGCCACCATTACCCAGCATTTTCAAACCTCGGAGCTGCTACCCAATGGTTGGGACTCGGTGTCATGTTCAACCCTGCTGTCATATGACACCACGTCGTCACCACTATGGTACCGCGTCCCACCTGCGTACCCAGGTAATTTCAAAATAAATAGCCACGCATTACGCCAGTTGTTTCTCCTTCGTCATAAAGCCCGTTCCCCAGTCAAGAACGAGAAACAGTAGTACATCATAATTTTTTTTAACGTTCATATGAAACTCACGTGACATTGAAGTGATTATTGGAAGACGAGAGCAAAGCACGACGACTCGACGGCTGCGATCTCCTTAAACACGGAAGCCAAACCGTCCAAATTGTCACTGCGAAAGGAAATGAGAAACTGTTTTAAATCTGGAGGCCAATGAAAATCAGCTCGAGCATACAGCACAAGCTCACCAGTGAGGTCTATTGTCAAAAATGCTGCTCAGGTTTGGTGATTGCAATGTCTTTGCGTGTATTCAATTGCGCTGTCGTCCAACTTAAAGACACTCGTTTAATTTAAATCTACTTTTCAGTTAATTTTCGTTCCTTTAATTGACTAATTATAGATAATTGAAAATCGCAAAAGTAAACATTCAGTCAATGTAAACATCCGGTGATGAATCAGCCAGTGTGGCCGCTGGCGGTTTTATAACTGCAGGAGTACTGTTTCAAATATTCTACTAATCTACTTTGAGTCTTAGAAGTTAGACCAAAGCAGGGATTATTACACCTAGCCAAAGTTTGACAGATTAAAGGCTTCCACGTGATGCAAAACCTGTAAATGCCACGCTATCTTGGGTTTGTTTGGTGGCCTAGCAACTCAGTCAATAGATAATTGCTGCTGTTACTAATATGCTGTGAATAGAGCTGCCTTTGTAACATGCTTTTAGTCACAGCTAGAGAAACAAAGTCATTTTGTTTTATTTGAAACCAAATCCCACTTTAAAAATTCGTGGCAGAAATGAAACTTTTGTTGACTGTTTAATCCGGCCAGCGGTAAGATGATCCATGACTTTTCGAATATTGCCTGTTTCTATGACACTATATATGCCTATATTATTTAACAGTTGCACTCGATAGATTTAACAGTAATTTCTATATAGACTTTTATAAAAGAATTCTGTCCATTATGCATTGTGACCGATGGTCCGGTTTAAACACTGTTCTGTCTTCTGTTCTATATTGTTCTGCCTGTTTGTCTCTCTCTCTGAGCTCAGTTGTCTTTTCGGGCGATAAGTGATGTCCTCGACGAAGCCGCTGACTGGATGCTGGTCGTCGAAGACTCGATTCTGTTTTGGCCAAAGCCCTCCTCTCCAGATCCACCCGAATGTTTTACCCCGACCGCAGCAGCATCGTCCGAAGCAGCCGAGGAAGACGGTTTCGCCTTTCGTCGCAACTTTCTTCGCTTCTTCTTCTTTCCGGCTCTAAACGACGAATTTGTTCCGCGGGCGAGGTAAGACTCGCTTTCCTCTCCTTCGGGAGCGACTCCAACCTTGTTATGCCTGAACGCCGGTGACGGCGTCCTGCCCGACCTTTTGACCTGCGAAACCAGACGGTTCTCGACGGTCTCCTCCGCTGTTTTCGTCTGCTGCGGCTCCTGACCTCTGACCTCTCCTGACGTCGCCGTTGGGTTGGCGGTCGACGGGCCAGCCGGTGCAGCTGCACCCTTGGTAAGGTCGATGTCTTTTTCCCAGGCGAGTTGTTTCATTGCAGCCAGCAGTCCGCCTTTGTCGTCGGAAGATGGCGCTGAGCCGGTCGTCTGACCGTTCTCGCCTTTGACGATCCGCTTTATGGTTCTTGTCGCACGCTACATTACACGCAGACAATCTGCACCAGTTGTAGTAATAGACTAATAGTAATAGTAATGGTAGTACTGTAGTAGTAACCTAGTAGAAGTAGTAATAGTAGTAGCAGTAGTAGTTGAATTTGTTGCTGATGTAGTAGTAGTAGTAGGCCCTAGTAGTAGTAGTAGTAGTAGTAGTAGTAGTAGTAGTTGTTGTTGTTGTTGTTGTTGTTGCTGTTGTTGTAGTAGTAGTAGGCCTAGTAGTAGTCGTAGTAGTAGTAGTTGTAGTAGTAGTAGTATTAGTAGCAGTTGTAGTAGTAGTAGTAGTAATAGTAGTAGTAGTAGTAGTAGTAGTAGTCGTCGTCGTCGTAGTAGTAGTAGTAGTAGTAGTAGTAGTAGTAGTAGTAGTAGTAGTAGTAGTGGTAGTAGTAGTAGTAGAAGAAAAACAGCCTGAGTAAAACCCATTATACAGTAGGTCAATTTGAAAATTAAGCGATCTGGGACGCGGTGCTAAGACAAAATGTCCTAAGACAAAATGTCACGAACAAAATGTAGGCTAATGGGGATAAAATGTAACCCTAAGCCTAATCCTAACCCCAGCCCCAACACATGACATTATGTCCGTGACATTTTGTCCGTGACATTTTGTCCTCGGACATTTTGTGAGGCCACGCTGGGACACATATTCAGTTCAAACTTATATCAGCCATAATGGCCATAAAACAGGGCCTGTTTTAAGAAAAGTTTATCACTGCACTAAACTCAGAAAATTTGTGGACATCCGCGCAAAAAAGAAGCAAAAAGTTCGTCCCTCATCGTCCGGAAATTTATCACTGCACAAGGCACAGAAAATTGCATTTTACTACTGCACATTTTCATTTTATCACTGCACATTTTGTGTATCACTGCACGTTGAAACAGGCCCTGCCATAAAACATTATGCAGCAAACTCCGTCTAAGGGTCGCTTTAAACAACGACTCTGTGGATGATCGAGCAGCGTTTGTCCTCACTCTCCAGTTTGCGATGGCGTTCTTTCTTTGCCTGGCTCTTGTGTGGACTGAGGTCTTGATTACCATGAGACCTCTGGCATCTGATGACCTGCCGAACGGAACCGAATAGTCGGCCTGATAGCTGAGCAGCTGCTCTCGAGAAAACGTTCGTTCCAGGACGATGATTATTTTTGCCCACTGCAGAAGAAAGCGTTGGGGTTTCAGACAGTAATAATGGCTGCAGTAATTATATTTTGGTTAGACAAGGCTTATTTCTGAAAATTCTTAGAATTTTCTACAGTGGAAATGGATAGGCCTACATGTTTTCGATTCATTGTCTTACTGTATATAACAGATTTCCCTTTCTGTATAATAGGCCTAGTAGCCCTAAACTTTCAAACGGCTTTTAGCCAGGGATATTTCTAGGATTGTGAATTTGGAGGGTGTCAACCTCAAATTGGGGGATGTCCGGAGCTAATTAGTATGCATTTTGTATGCAATTGTCACATTACCATTTGGGGGTGTTTATCTCTCATTCTCTTAGTATGGGTGACAAAGACTTTGGTTTAAATCGTATTTCCTAATTATAATTATCCTTCAATTTCAAACGGCTAAAGCTACTACATTACGCCATCATAACCAAACCCGCGTGTACTGTAGAATCGCCCGCCTAAGCAAACTTTAAAATACTAACGACTCAACAATCACATTGAAATGATGAACGTTTACTAAAAGGCAAAAGGAGCACCTTGGATTCGGCTATTAAAATCCTACTTTTTTCTTAAGAGATCATTTTTCTCTTTTGAAATATACTTTTTTACCGGCCATTTCCAATCTGACTTGCCTTCCCGGCTTGACCTGCATGGCTCTAATTCGTATTGGATTTGGCGCGCCATCGGCTGGCGCCATGACATTATGATAGTGGCGCCATAGAAGTTTATTGGTTGATTGATTGATTTCGCCCAATATAAGTTTATTGGTTAATTAATTGACTGATTTCACCCGTTAGGCATTGAGTAACAACAATTATTGAGTTAGGATCATTGAGATTGTTGGTCGCATTGATGATCATTAATTGATCATCGCTCACCTGTCGTTTCCATTCCTTCTCGGATCTGCTGATGATCTGTTCGTAGGTATGAACGAACATGGCGATGAGCATGTTCAGAAGAAGGATCGGAACGAAGATGGCAAAGATGACGAACACGAACTTCGACAGCGTCGGCATCGGAGTAAGTTCGAACGATTCGTACTAATATATGTATTAGAGAGCGTTAGTGATAGTTCAATGTGTGTGTGTATACTTCTTAAAATCCTTAGTACGAATATTATATATATATATATATATATATATATAATATTCGTACTAATATGTATATATAATTATATATACTGTATATAGTTCGGCAGCCGACAAGCATAATATGTACATGATAAATGAAAATAACAATCGAGGTAATATAGACCAGAAGTCTCCAAAAACTCAAATCAGATGGCGGACCGCATCGGACCACAAACCCAACGTCGGGGGCCGCACATGATTACAAGTACCGGCAATACCTTTGTCTAAGACTAAATCTATAAGTCTAAGACTCTAAGTAATTAACAGTGTAAATTGTAAATGTAGGTAAAGAACACAATGAAACATTGCATTGCACATTGTTATTCATTTTTGTTCTATGTCCTTGTGGATAAAAAAGCAATTTGGTAACCTCCTAGTCCTAAAAATAACGGTAATAACGGATCTATAGTAGCTAAAATTGTTATTTTTCTAAACTCGGTGGCGGGCCGGATGAAACTGGCCTGCGGGCCGGATCCAGCCCGCGGGCCGCCAGTTGGACAATCCTGATATAGACCCTACTCAACAAAAGTGACGGCGATAAAGTTAACGAGTAGGCTGAGTATGGGCGGTAGTCGATTAACCGCGTGAAAATCGAGTATTTTTGGTATCTGATGGGCAAAAAAGGTCGATGAGAGAGGATAGGCATTGAGTAAGAATAATTATCGCAGAAGATTTTGTGTAATATTAAAGTTAGACAGTAAACCCTGGTGCATACTTTATGGAGAATAAGTGTTATTTATTGCCGAGTGGCCAAAAACTACATCACAACTAAATTTATCGATTCCGTCGACTGTTCGCCTCACTCATCCGACCCTTCCCAGGCAAAAATTTCATCTCGGTTTTGCACACATTTCACGACTGGCCGAACGGGGAGGGCCTGGTCTCTGGCCCCTCTCTAGCGCGTGTCTCTTCGTGGCTACGGTATGCCCTTATGGATCCGTAGCGCAGGCTGCAAGAATTTATTTTAGAATGAGATCTGTGTTCTGTGTAGCATTTCTTCCTCATAATGATCAGTGATTTTCTGAAATTTCCGAATAGACCTACGCCCTACGCCATAGTGCACAATAACATTTGAGCAGAATCTCGATACTTATCACTTTGAAATCGTCGAACGCGGAGGTAAAATACATACCACCTGAAAAAGTAAAAAACGCAAAGGTTAAAAACAAAATAGAAATTTCATTGTCGTTTCAAAATATAACTAATCTGTTTTCTCTACAGCAATATGTAGATGTTGCAGTCAATATTCAATATCTGTATGTAATAGTTTACACCAAGCTTATAAAATCAGTCTTAATTTCAAGATATTCAAACATTATGAACATTATTCTGCTGTGAATATAATCTAGAAACTTCTATTGAGCCCATGTAATTACCCACTGGATATCGACAAAACGCAGTAATCTATTGAACCTGCATTAATACTAATAGATTTATAATTTGTAAAGTACAATTATAATTCGATTAGATTATCATAGAAAGTAATTTGTTTCTCATTCTGATCTTCTGGTAGGCCTAGGCTATAATAGGCCTACACTGTAGATGCAGATTCGTGGACTTAAGCTACTTTGTTACAGTCCGTGTGAAATAAAAGTTCAAACCAGTTATTTTTCATCGCGTTTAGCTGGAAACGCTGGCGCGTTTGATACATACCCCCTAAAATCAAGAAATAGTTACAATTAACCATAGAGCATTAGTGATAGTTCAATGTGTGTGTATACTTCTTAAAATCCTTAAAGAAGTTACAGTGTAGAACCACGATCCCTCACGACGACGGCTTAGTCCATGATCATGATACCATGTTAATGTATCATGCCGAATTTATGTGATAATGTGACTTCAACTGTATTTAAAGTATAAAAAATTGTGCATTTAATCTTCTGTTTTCAGATTGTACAAAAGTACGATATAATGTTTTAAATTATTTTGGCATAAACTTTTTTTGTCATTTTAACATAAAAGTACAAATATCCAGCATTTGAGTAAGAACTTCTCAATTGTCGGATTCCTTCGAGTAGTTTGAATCAGAGGCGGATCTAGGAATTCAGTTTGGAGGGGCATTTCGCACTCCCTCCCCATTCTACCTTGCCTCGACCCTTCCGCGTGCATCGATACATGTTGCTTAGAATTATAGGAGTATCCAGAGCAATCTCTATGGTCACTGATCTATGCCCACCAGCAAGAAATCTGCTTATGCCATTGGCGTCTATTAATAGACAACAATGGTTTCTATGGTTTCTGCCCACCAATGGGCGGAGCAACCGGACCTTGTTGGTAAACACTGGATACCCTTATTGACAGGGAATGAAAAGCGTCGCTGATCAGCGCTCCTGTGTATTCGTGCCTTTCGACACGATGAGAGGGAGAAGGTTGAGGGGGGATGGCGTCCTTGTACCGCGCGTACGTCCGCCCCTGGGTTTAGTGACTGGCTACCTGATATTCGCCGAGCGTCATCTGGAAGAGCTTCATGAATGCTCCGTCGACCGACTTGAAGTCTTCGACCTGATCCGGCGGAACGGATTTGTAGAAGAAGTAAAACGCTGAAAAGACGAACAACTCTCCAGTTCTGCGTGTTTAGGTTAAATACTGGCCTACATCAGCGTATTAAGACGCAAAAAGTTTATCGATCCGACGATGAGGCAAATTAATATGAGGCAGTGTTTATTCTAGGCCTTCTCTGGGGGGAATTCTCCCAGTTTGAATTTCCCCCCCCCCAAAAAAAAATTTGACATGTTGGCAAGTGGTAAGACCGCCCCAATGTCTGTTCACCTCAAAAATTTAAACGCCCTCCCCCCCAATGTCTAGGTGGCTAGAATAGCCACTGAATATGGGGTCTAATTCATAGTGTTCCAACAGGCGACTATATCCACAGTCCATCTCTTCTGATGAATGTATTCCAGCAGAGGGTGCCACTGGAGCATAGTAATTATATTATGCTAGGTTGGTGGAATTTTAAATCTCAGTCGCATACGTCTTCATTGCCGGAAGTCGAATATCTATTTTTTCGCTGCTGAAAATTGAATGATAAAATTGAATTTATTAGATAGAAAACCCTCTGCGTGACGTAATGTATGGACAACGCTTTAGTAGGGGAGGGTCCGAGATTTGTGACGTGCATTTAGGAGGTCCGAGATTTGTGACCGGTTGCGATAAGGAAGAGGAAGGAGGTAAAAGCTGTGACGTAGGCCTACTCTATGGACGACCCCTAAGCCGAACCAATGTGATCGGGTGTTTCGGACGCTATATCGTCTGCCTAGTTTGGACTTTAGAGAGTCTCGTCTGCCTCTTCTAGAACGACGTGAGACTTACACTGTCCGAAAAGAGAGAGGAATATAAGGTAAATGATTCCGAATCGGCGAAGGTCTCCGATCAGAATCTGATAGAAGATGACGAGTACGACTCCGCTAAAGTTAAACACCCTAGAGACAAAGCAGACGCTATGACAAGACACAAAAACTAACAACAACAACAAACCTATACAAAAACGAAAAATAATTTAAAATAAAGACGCATAAACGAAAAATCATACAAGTAAAATTCAACATATATATAGGGTCTAAAACCGACAACAGCAAATAACTGCGTGCATCGTAAGAGATCGTTTAGTGCAATTGAGACTAGGAGCTAGCGATGAGACCATCTAGGCCTAATTAATAAATATAAACCGTTTAGCTGAAAAGTATAGGCCTATGTATTTATCTGTCTCCGGACACTTTTTGTAATAAGTACCTCGGGAACTAAGCACCGAGGGCATAAAAATAAAATAATAGAAATACTTATTATATATATATATATATATATATATATATATATATATGTGAGTCAACGAGCCAGATGTCATGTCATGCTTGCATTACAGTCATATTTCTTAGTCATCTGAAAGACAAACGTTTAAAATTTAAAGCAGAGGATACTAGAAAATCAACGATGCAACTTTAAAACACAGCAGGTAGCGTCATGTGCTATACATACATAATTATAAATATGTGCATATGCTGTATATATATATATATATATATATATATATATATATATATATATATATATATATATATATAGTGCATAGTCTATTTACTCACCCATGTAAAACACGATATCCAGAAAATTGAATTCATCCACTGGGCGACTCTTAAGTTAGTTGCTCAATTTTTGGTCGAAATGAAATTTTTGCAACACGTTTGGAAGATAGGCCTAATTAAGATAATTAACTAGCATCTACAATTATATAATTATACATTATATTATTTACTTATTTATTTATAATTTTTGAGTTTTGGGCTGCATTTGTTTGAGCTACGTAGAGTTTAGTTATTGGTAAAGACGACTTAAGCGAACAGATTTCATGGACACAACAGACGTTATTGTGGTTTTGAGCATTATATTCAAAAGGTTTGATGATAAGCGTATAGAGAGTTATAGACACATGGATTGCAGACGCATATATATAGATTTGCTTAGTTTAACTTTAGTATACAAACTGTCAAACACTAAGTGCTAGTCTAAAACGTCGATTGTGTTCACACAAATAATAATATTATAACATGCAACGGATTTCAGCGTGCGAAAACTCTATTCGTGTTCAGTACACCAAATTAGCCAATAGATATATATATATGACGTCATTTGCAAGTGCGGTATCTTGAAGGAATCGCTAGTCATGCAGTGCGCTTCGCTACAGCAACCTCAGACGGCGACATATAGAAGACATTGATACCTTGATAGGAAATGGTTGTGAAGATTATGTAGATGATCATGAATATGGCCAAATCATTGGTGCACATGCGGTAGATCATCACAACGAATGGGCCGTACAAAGTCACTCCTCTTTCGACCGCCAATACGAAACACAATCAGTCGTTAACGGGTGACGTTATACCATGTTCTTCGACGACGTAGCCAGGGTTTAATCTAGGCCGTTTCCAGCGGGAGAAATTGCCCTCCCCCCGGAAATTTCAAATTGCCCCCGGAAATTTTGGCATACTACATCAACTAACAGCAGCCCCGGCTTGGTCAGTTCCCCGGCTTTGTCAGTTCCCCCGGATTTGTCAGTTCCCCCGGAGTCCAGGAGTCTAGATTAAATATGGGCGTAGCCACGGGAGTGGGGTGGGAGGATTGGGGTCGGGGGCCCCTATTCTGGTTGGGATTAGTCGTGGAATTTGCGCAAAACCGTTGAAAATTTTTTCGAGGGAAGGGAGGGGTAGGTAGGGTGATTGGAATTCGAACAGAATCGATAAACATGGATGTGCATGCCAAAAACTCATTAGGCCTATAATTAACGATGTTTAAAAAAATTTGTTTAACTTGTAGGCCTAGACTTTATTTACTAGAAAATGCCTCCTTCCGCTTCCGGAACCCTAGACACGTCACTAATGCTCTTACTAGGCTATTTAAAACCCAGTCTTTATTATTATTATTATTATTATTATTATTATTATTATTATTATTATTATTATTATTATTATTATGTTACCAACACTGAATAACATCAATTACGGAAAACCTGTTTCATCAAGCTATTGGGCTTGGAGCCTTGGACCTAGGAGTCTAGGACAGAAACTGAATGGCGGTCTAAGTATTTTGGGAACATTCGTCGTTTTCTGCCACATTAGGAAAACCGGCGATCGTAAAAGCTGCTCTCCGCGTAATAGGCAAGCAGCGACGCCGATGGTCTATAGGCCTACGCTATTGCTCTAGACTCTAGAGTGGTTTGCCACTGGCACTGGTCTAGACCCGCGTTTTACCTTCGCAGCATGAAATAGTTACAGAGAAGTACAAATGACCTGGCAAAGAAGAGGAGAAAGGCCCAGGAGCAGGGCGCAGCGAAGGCGACGAGGACTCTCTCGGCCGTTTCGAAGTCGCAGAACCTGAGTGGAATGCAGATCATTATGAAAATGCACGAAATGTTGAAGATGCACTTTGCTGGAGCACTCGTCTACAAGATCACCACGGAACAAGAATCGAATTACTTCTATGTATAACCAGCAGCAGCAGCAGAGATATGATGCTGATGATGATGATGATGATGATGATGATGATGACGATGATGATGATGACGACGATGACGATGATGATGATGATGATTGATGATGATGATGATGATGATGATGATGGTGATGATGATGATGATGATGATGATGATGATGATGATGATGATGATGATGATGTTGATGATGCATCTAAACTGACCTGGTGCTTGATAAAGCCTCTAAGTCCTTGTGAGCGAATTTCTCCTAGTTGCATGAAGACATTCACGACGCAATCAATGCAGACGATCACTTCTGCTACGTAACGAACCTATGGAAAGTAGAAACAACAACAACAACAACAACAACAACAGCAGCAATAATAATACAATAATAATAATAATAATAATAATAATAATAATAATAATAATAATAATAATAATAATAATAATAATAATAATAATAATAAGTAAAAGAAGCAGAAGAGAAAGAATTCATCCGGTGAATAAAGGACACGCAGTATGTAATGTAATGTAATGCAATAAAGGACTGTTGTTACTCAGAGGCGCTCACGGCTTTAGAGTCGCTTGATATGAAAATGAGACTTTAGTCTTTGCAATAGCACATATGCAGTAGAGATGAAGAGGAGTCTTAACTGGGGTTTTTCCTGCCCCTCCCTCTTCCGCCCGATTTGTGGCAGACACCCCCCCCCCTGTCCCTACGTCCCTTCCCATGGGTGGTGTTGCCGTGTTGGCTATCAGAAAAGCAGGCTGATAGTAAAACTATTCATTTAAAAGTCTATAGGGGAAAGTAACCTCTGGAAATTGACAGTTGAACCTATAACTGACTCCACAGAAATTAGAATGGACCGTATGAAAACGGAAGAGACGACAACGGAAATCATATTTTTTACTTGCATTATCCTTTTTCCGGGGGCCAAGTATCGAACCCCCACCACCTTCCCCCCAAGTCTATTCCCTGGGTCCAAGGAGCCTAGACGAAACACTGGACATTGACACCCCCTGCCATTATGAGACACTCCCCCTCCCCCGAACACAGATTCCTGGGGAAATAGCCTGGTCTTGCAGAATAACAGCCTACAGATGTAACCGACGTAAGTTAAGATTACAGTACATACGAACACTTACGATCGTAATCGTATCGATTGGATTTGGTTGGTGGAAGTCTAGAGTAGGAGGCCTCGTATAGATGGCGACGCTCAGGGTCACCAGGTGCAGGCTGGCGATCAGTAGACGCTCCAAAAACCGGCGCTACATAAAAACACACGAAACACGCGTCCTCTTCAGAAGATTAACTCCTTGGTGTTCAGCGAAGTCTGCGGCATAATCGTAAAAATTGCAGAGTAGATACACGATACACGAGACACTACATAGTACACAGGGTGGACCATAAAAATATCGACCCGCCCTGTATAGGCCTAAAGGTCAGAGTCATAACTAACACTTGCGTAACGTTTCCACTTGTCGGCCAGAAGTTGTTTTACGATACCGTCATCAAGCATCGCCAGATGGTCATCAGAGTCGCCTTCGGTTATGTAGTGAAGGGCCGAACTGTAGTCTACAACAACAACAACTATACTACTACTACTACTACTACTACTACTACTACTACTACTACTACTACTACTACTACAACCCCAAGAACAATGCCCAAATAACAACGACGCCCTCCCTCCCTTCACCATTCTCTCTGAGTGAGGGCGTTTAGAGATAGTTGTTCATATTCGTTGCGCGCGGATAAAGATCATGTATGTATGTATATATATATATATATATATATATATATATATATATATATATATATATATATATATATATTATAACCGTTCATAGATCTATTATAATTATATACTGTTGACTAGGCTACAACATTAGCGCAAACTTGGACGAAAAGTGAAAGGCTCAACCCCTATACCTTCCCCTGCACTATGGTCGTCTCTCAACAAATGGGGGGGGGGCAGCTTGAGTCTAGAGGCCCAATAGGAGTTTGCGCCAATGATATATGTAGATAGTCTAGCGAGAGACAGGAACGTAGCCAGGAATTTGATTTGGGGGTATAACGTGATTGGGGAATCTTTAAAACTTTGAGAATCAAACACATTGACAATTTTAAGTTAGTCTGATTTTGGGGCTATATATACCGATAACCCCGTCGCTACGCCCCTGGCGAGAAAGTCTTTTTTCGAGCAAGACGATGCTTTGCTATAGAGTTAGACGTGTAAACGAAACAGTGCGCCTCCGGGAGGGTTGTTGTACTCACTGGGTTCGCCCTGCGGTCCGATGGTGTCGAGGGGTGCCAACGGATAAACGGAGCACTTGATGTTACTGTAACGCCAGATTTCCTTTTTAAAAAGACGGCACGCGCACCACATTTTACTATGGCGTCTAATAATGTAAAATTGCAATGACGTGATTTTAAGTGGTTTAGGAGGCATTAGCTGTGTGAAAGCCACTATAATTATTAGCCTACTCTCAACAGCTAATAGCCCAGTTTACGTATAGGTAGCTTTTGAATCCATCTACTGTTGTCATTATAAGATAATTGTCCGAACATTAACGGCACTGCCAATTAGGCCTACTGTAGCATGTCGGCTTCGCAAACCTTATATTCTAACAACAAGATTCCTGTATTTGACTTGGTACGAAATTTTCCGTCGATTGCCTCTATATTTGAATTCTGTACAATGTTTTATCCAGATTCCAGGTCTTGGGGTGGGGGAGGAATTGACATGGCTGGAGGGAAGAGGCACAGTTTAATGCAAATGCTGGGATTTTTGGGAAGGGGAGTTTTGAGGTTTGGGGGTATCTTCCAATAACAGGTCTGGATAAAACACTGATTCTGTATCAAGACTAAGGTTGCGTCGATTCTATAGTGGAAGGGCAGGATATTGGCATATCGTCAGCAGTAGTCCTGCATACGGTGTACGTACGAGACTTTGCAATTCGATGATGCTGTTAAACACTTCCATTCTTCCCATTTTGCTTGCCAGTGTCAACGGCGTCAGGTTCTGATGGTTGAGTATCTGAAGGTTGGCCGCTCGCGTTGGATGCTTGACAGCATAGGAGAACAGACCCTGAAATCGTCGTTTTAGTCTCCGTTTTTACACTTGGAAATCAACAATTTACTTTCTACACTCGAAAACTATAGGCAGTAATATTTCTGTGCTAAAACGTAACTGTAACAAATTATGAGAGGTCAAGTATTGAATGATTCCAGTTTGTACTTTATTATTATTATTATTATTATTATTATTATTATTATTATTATTATTATCGTATAAAATGCGCCTCACAAGCTCCACTTCAGACCGGTTGATGATAAGTAGGCTATGCTGTTTCTTTGTAACATTTGTGTTTTGCTATATATGGTAGCTGTTGGTTATCTGTTGAAATTACATTTTATTATTATTGTTATTATTATTATTATTATTATTATTATTATTATTATTATTATTATTATTATTATTATTATTATTAACAACGCGTGGACGTCACACTCAACGTGTTCAATTATGTCGTGATACTTACGGCTTTATTCTTGATGACCATCAGGTGCAGAACAGTATTTCCAAACGAATCCTGTAGATTTGGATCTGCTCCGTGTTCGATCAGATAATCGTAGATATACTCGTGGCCAAAGCAAGCGGCAAACGCCAGCGGATACTCGCCGTAATACGCGTATCCTATACATCCATATTGATACATGAGATTTCAATCAATCAATCAATCAATCAATTTATTTCTCACATTATTACAGCAATGACAATTATTACATTGAGCAGTGACATAGGCAAAGAAAATAATCAAATGTTTACATAGAAATAATTGTTCATAAGTTCACAGCTAAGATACATCGTGTAATGTACAGAATGTAGTTAGAATATAGTTAGAAATACAGTAGGCTAGGCCTAAGGTTTCTAACATACCAATTAAAAATGCTGACACGAATGCTATAAACCGTGATATGAACCCAGCGGAACCGGTTAATATTGAAAGTTAAGGTTACATTTAATTGGTCTAAAAAATTAACATAATAATAATAATAATAATAATAATAATAATAATAATAATAATAATAATAATAATAATAATAAGGCTTAAAGTGGTTCAGTAGGGTATGCCTTGTATGAGAACCATGATGGTCAGACCGTATTGAAACAGAAAGAGAAAGCGATTTAGGTCACCGCTTAACTTAGATTATTACAGTGCAATCTTATGTATATAAATGATTTTTTAAGCGATTACTTATGATTAAATTTTATTAGCAATACATTTTGCAATATTGATTTGATCTGATAATTAATCAAATGACGTTCTGCCCTATCGTCAAGCATCAGTTTTTCTAATCAATAGGGCACAAACAATGGCGTCTTAAATAATTATTTCCTCAAATGATAGAGGCTCTGCACAAAATGACGGATACAATTTTACCGTAGGATTGAAAATATCACCAACCCAGTGTTTAATCTAGACTCCTGGACTCCGGGGGGAACTGACAAAGCCCGGGGGGAAACTGACAAAGCCGGAGGGAATTCTGCTAGGGGGCTGCTGTAGTATGTCAAAATTTTCGGAAGGAATTTGAAATTTCTGGAGGGAAAGGGAAATTCCCCGGAAACGGCCTAGATTAAGCACTGCACCAACCCTCGTAGTCGGTGGCAGATTTGAGGCTGAGTTTCTGATCCTCGGGTAGGAAAAACGTTCCCATTGCTCTCTGGTTAACATTTGCTCCATTCGATACGAACTGACGAACAAGTTCAAGGTCACCATAGACGATGGCTATGTGCAGACCGCTCTCTCCTATGGAATCAAACAGTCGTTCAACCTTAATCTATTTCATTATCGTTGTTTATCATCATTATTTCTACTCTTCTTCCGTCTTCCTCTGTTATTTTCAAATAAATTTCAAAATTTCTTGTGAGTCGATTTCAAAGTCAGTCAACGAAGCAAGTTAATTAAATCTAAAGTGAACCAATCATCCACGCCATCTTTTCGTTGCTCGTTTACTAAGTCTCGTTCCTTTCGATCAATTTCAACATCCTATTTCTAATTCTGAAATTTTAAAAATCCTTCGAAGATCTGAACTGTCGACCATCAGTTTGGATTCTGAAACCTCTCTTCGGTCCAAACGATGCTCGATTTGCTCTGGTTGCCAGTTTGAACTTTGAACCTCCACTGATCCAAGACAACCGAATGGAGTCGAAAATTTTGACGCTAGCAGCCTAATTACCCCATGCAATAAGGGTAGAAAATTTTGGAAAGTACCTAATCCGACCTATCACTGTTTTTCTAAAATGCCCACCACTGTGTCTATAGTACTTTACATCAGTCATGGCACACTGAACAGAGGCATAGCGACGAGGGGTATATCGGTATATATATATACCCCAAAATCAGTCTACCTTAATGTTTTATGTGATCTAAATGTAATTATATGTGGTTTATATGGTTCATGTGGCTTATAGTTAAGATTTATACCCTCCCCTTCACAAAAATATTTATACCCCCAAATAAAATTCCTGGCTACGCCCCCGACACTGAAAAGCGAGTCAACATAGGGTTAATTCTAGGAAAGTTCGAGGCCAAAATGTCCCCTCCTCTGCCTTGTTAATACTCAACCGACTGACCGTAGTATTCCTGTCCTTCGTAGAAGTCGAGGGCCAGTTTCGGATAGCGCCTGAGTAGGATCTTGACGATTTCTCGGTAGACGTATCTGTCGGAAAAGAGCATTAGCAGATGAAGGGCCGTCTCCCCCACGCTTCCTCTCTTGCTCAGGTCCCAACAGGCCTCGTGCTCTTGGAAACTCGCCGAAAACCTGTCGCCTCCGACAAGAGACGCATTTTCGTGGAATGCCAAAACCTCCTCGTCTGTCCGGGTGTCAACGAACGCTATGTCCTGTCGGAGTCGAAAACATCATCATCATTATCGTCGTCGTCGTCATCATCATCATCATCATCATCATCATCATCATCATCATCATCATCATCATCACGGCTTCTCACTGACAGATCTCAGGAATGACCTGGTAGATGCGAACGACTTTAGATTAGTTTAGATTAGTACCATCGATTGATAATACCTTTAGAGTATTCGACCTTGTATCGGCGTAGCCACGGGAAGGATACGGGGGGGGACCGCCTCCCTCTAGAAACCAGTCGGGACCGGTCGTGAGATTCGTCAAAAACCGGTGAATAGTTGAGGGGGTAGTATTAGATCGAGAAATACGCACCAGGTAACGGACAACAGACTTTAACCCTTTCAGAGGCACTGATATATATATAGCTATACTTCCCACACACACTAACAGGGCCGCCGAGAGAAATTCCGGGCCCCGGAACAAAAAAATTTGCGGGCCCTTAAGAAAAATTTAGCAAGTCTCCGAAAACCCTGACAAGCAAAAAAAACGTTATCAACTCTCCGAAAACAGCCTGACAAGCAAAAAAACCTTATAACGTCACCGGATCTGGTCCCCTGAAAACTCCATGGGCCCCGGTACAATGTACCGGCTGCACCCCCTCCCCCTCTCCTCAGGCCTGCACATTAATGGTCTACACGGGCGCTGGGATACGTTATTCCCAAACTCCCACATAGAAATAAATATTTGAATTCAGCGTAGAAAACTCTTTTGGCAAGTGTGGTTTTAGTTGGACGTTTTGATCGATGTAATTATGGGTTTTCGTCAATTCTAGTAGAAATACAATGTATAACATTTTTCCTTAACGACCCCTGAAAGGGTTAAAGCGTTTGAGACGACGACATTTTTGCTCGCCAAGACATTTGGGCCCGAAAAATGTCGAAGTGCCCCATCATTCTGGAATCCCGGCTACGCCACTGAACAACTGTACCTTCTATGAAATTTTATCACACTTGAAAAGACGTTAAGCTAACTCAGAATGCAGTGGCGTAGCCAAGGGGATTGGGGGTGAAACCCCTTTGGCTGCCGACGCAAAATAATTTCGAAGCGCTATAGAGTAAAGCTGTAAGGTGATGGCCTTTTTTAGCTTGTCAGGACATTTTGGGAAGGGAAAAAGTACAAAAGTACCAGAGGAAAGATGAGTAAGAACTTTTTTGCTTTTCAAGATTTTTCGAAGTTGGTCATGATCAAAACCAAATCCCCCCTTCCGAAAATCCTGGCTACGCCACTGTCTGAATTCACGACTTCGTATATACAAGCACTCGATGAGCATGCAGCACTCGACTTACGTTCATTTTCGCCATGATCATGTCTTTCCATCGGAGAAATTCAACCTTCGAAACGATTTTACCGTTTCCGTTGTTGTACAGGTACGGCTCGATTTCGTTGCTGATCAGCTTCTCGACCCCCTCCACTCCGCTTTCGCTGTAGACGTCCACCAGCTTCCCCTGCTGTTGGAGGTTGATGTACTGGTAGACGGGGTTCTCCTTCTGCTCTCGGTTCTGGAGTTTCCAGGCGGAATCCGGGTCGGACAGTTTCTTGAAACCGAACATGACACCCGGTTTCGGCATTCTCATGCTATAATTATGTCGTGAGACGGTTCAAGTTAAATCATCATCGTTTGCTCACGGTCTCGACATGTTGTTTCTGTCTTGGCGAACGCGTCGTTTAAAATAGACTTTTGTTGTTCGCGTCTGGCCTTACTGGTGTTTTCTTCGTATCGTGCGCATATTTCATTTTCCGCAACTGACTCACATCGTTATCACCTGATGTGACGATCCTTTAAATAGAATCAGTAAGTTTAGCTCAAAATACTCGCTTTCTCGAATGAACAGCAATGCCGACTATTTTATTTCTATGCCATAATTTAAACGGAGCGGCTTTACCTAGATAAGGCTCAAGATAATATCTCACTGTCTTGTAATTTTTCAGTTGATAACTGAACAATATGCGTTGTAAGGCCCAATGCTTCTTTTTACACGAAACGTTCTAAGCAAAAGACGTCTCGAACCGTAACGCCGATGGTGTTCTTCTTCTTCCTCCTCTATTCGTCGCATAGAAAACTTTTATTAGAAATTCCGAGATCTTCATTTTCGAACTCCACGCACGGTATACAGACCTAATTCTTCTCCACAAATCATCATCATCATCATCATCATCGTCATCATCAGTCCTGATTAAGCAAACGCAAAGGAAAAACTCACGGCCGTGTTCGATCCCCACTAATGCTCTTCGATCACCGATCAGTGTTTGATCGGTTGTCATGGCGACGCAGCAGCCGAAGCTTTGCTGTGGCGACACTGTATCGATCTTCACTCGTCCTCCCTCCATGCACCGATTGCCGATAACACGCGCTCTCTCTCTCTCTCTCCAGGCGAAAGCACACACGTCGGTTCATCGGAGTGGCGGGGGTGGGGGCGGGAGGTGGCGTCCGATAGAAAGAAGTCACAAAGAACCGGAGAGAAGAAGTCAAGCTGCCCGCGCTTACCTGATGTCCTCGCGAAAATATGCACACCGGAAAGGTAAAGCTGCACCTGGTCAGGTACGAATCCGACTTTCGACGACGCGGCGATTCCGAGCTGCGAATTAACGGCACGGCGTGACGTAAGACGCAAGAAAGAGAGGGAATTCTCGTGGATATTATAATATTATCTGGATATTGCATTATCTGGACATTGCATTATCTGGACATTATTGTATTGTCGTGTCCGATTCGGGTTGTCTCTTCTCCTGTTCTTTGAAACTCGGGTTGTCAAGTTGAATCATCAGTGACGACTATTCCAATGACAATGGAAATGAATTTTTAGGCCCACTCTAAAATAAGAATAATATTGATCGATTCGTCGACCCGACTAAAAATGTCAGCGATAATCTGCGATTTAGAAGTCAGTTTTAAAAAGTACAGTCAGACTTCTAAATCGCTGTTAATAACACACATGTGTGCGTATATAATTATATATTTTGGGTGCTGTATGCAATTTCTGTACATAATGCGTTGGCTGTTTGTTGTATAGATTATTTTGTAGCATTTAGGCATACATCATAGATTTACTTTGTCTGCATTGTACTTCGCCTAATAATATTGTAAGAGCCTGTTTCACATTTTACATGTACGTTCAGAAATTATTATATCGAAATTGAAATTCCCGATCAAAAGTAGTTGCGTGTCTCTGTTACTGCGATCCACTTCCAGTAGACTGTCCAAAATTGTTCCCATTAGCTATTCAACTGTCCTAGATTTAGCGCTAAGCTGAAACTTGAAAGACATTAAGTCTTTATTCTAGGCCTTCTCTGGGGGGGGGATTCCCCCATTTGAAATCCCCCAAAATGTTGACATTTTGGCAAGTAGTATAACCTCACAATGTCTGTCCCCCCTCCAAAAAAATTAAACTCCTCCAATGTCTAGGTCGCTAGAATAAACACTGAAATACATTAATTGCAAAAACACGCATGCAATAAGCGAAAATTTATGAGTAAATTCAAGAAAAATATTTAAGGAATAAAGTAAGTAGGCCTATGCAAATCTTGTGAATTTATATGGCGCCTTTGAAGTAGTACCGCTATAGCTGCTTATTCCTAGTAGCCTAGATATCGCTTTGAAATGTTTGTCTTAGATTAGGGACGGGCGAGACGGGGTGTCTTTTACAGTGTTTCTCTATGAACAAACCTCTCAATAAACTACGCAGATTTCAATCCATTCAACGTATCGCCTACGTATTCTAGATCAGACATGCAAACTCTAATTGTGGCCTCTAAACGTAAAACGTTCAAGGACTTATCATCGGCTCCACACACGCGACCTATTTTTTCGATAGGCCGTCAGCAAGCGCGATGCCACCCCCCACCATCTATCCCCCGACCCCCAAAATCACCTGTAATGAAACAATAAATCTTATCCTGACTAACAGATTTGGATTACGACCGACACTCACGAAAACCACGGGACTACTGTTTAGACGCAAATGGGCCTAACAGCTCGTATAGGAATTTCAAGTAATATATAGGTCTATACAACGAGCCCATAGGCGTATACAGAAGTTAGTCTTGAAATTCTTTCTAATCGACAGACCTGGCAAAGACCCGTGTGGCTCTTAAGTTTTGAGGCCAATGGTTCGTGAAAATTATCTTAATTAATCGATGAAGAGAGAGAGACAACGATTAGCCTATGCTGCGATTAGATAGGAATTGTTTGAGTTAGACGTATTTACATTCTTTCACAACAGTGGACTCTGAACAATAGATCTGCATAGGCCTTATAGGCGGTAGCGTTACTGGGCATGCGGATTAGACTATAGGCCTTAGGTTTTAGGTCTTATGCGATAATGATCAATTTAACTAGTGTAGCGAATATGCAACGTGATATGGTAATTCAATCTGGCATACGTCGAAAACGTTCATAGGTTTTAAAATCGCATTTTTATATATAGGCCTATCAAAGGATTCCTATTGTCTCGGTTTCTAATGATAGTTTGTTGCTGTGCACAGCGACAGAACCTGAATTATTTCACAGATGCTTGAGAAGTTTGATCTTTTCGTTGGACCGACATTAGATAAGCACAATGTATGATTATTGAAGTAGGTTTGGCAAGATTGAACCATTCTGCATCTCACGTAATCATTAGACCTAATTTTGCAAGAGAAGTTTCCAAGGCATATAGCGTTCGCCGACTGATTGGACAAATGGAGCAGATGAGTGACAGAGCAAATAGCAGTAAGATAACGACAGAGAGACAGATTGCGAGCGGCGCACCAAAACCCGAAGATAAGCAACGGTCGTCGTCGACGATAGTGTCGGATGCGATTCAGTCTGTAGACGATAAAGATTCGTCTCACTACGTAAGAAAATTCACAATACGCCTACTGAAACAGACAGCGAAAACAGCCGAGAGTCTCAGAATGGCTTCCGAGGGATTCAGTGCAGAAGAGGCTAGAAGCAACGATGACAATCAGGAAGAAGACGGAAAAGGTGACTCCGCAATGGCGACTGCCAATAGCAGAAAACCTGCAGTAGCGACCGTCAGGCCTACGTTTGCTATCGATAAGATAGTGTCAGGCGATTCAGGTGAGGTTGACTTGAAAGCTTCAAAGGCAGAAGAGTCTACGAACCAAGCAAACGAATTAAACGGAGGACATTCGAGGACGTTTGAAGGACAAATATCGAAGGCCAGGAGGCCTGACCTTCTTCCTCTTCCACTAAGGCGAGAAAGTTACAACAGGCCTGCATTCGATGTTACGCCCGACGAAGTAGGAAATGCCACAGAAGCGGTTGTTCCAGATCGCGTGATTAACCCGTTTGAACTTCCGGTTAGATTCCGGAAACGAATTCAGGCGTCAACGAACGGAAGTGACGTAGGACCGCCGATGTCTGTGTTCGATGACGTTTGTCTTGAAGACAAGGAGGAAGAAGCGGAAACAAGAAGACGCGAGGACATGGAAATGGCCTTGGCCTGGATTCAACACGAACAGGTGAGCATCAGAGTAAAGTAGTTATTATTATTATTATTATTATTATTATTATTATTATTATTATTAAACAAGCCCGACTTATATAGCGCAGTAAAATGAATAAAGTTCAAAATCAAAAGCGCTTTACAGTCCAAATGATTTTTTAAAAGAATGTTTTGAGTTTCCGCAAGTTGGCCTGTACAATCTTGTAGACCACAGGCTACATGTTGTTAATCGAACGTTTACAGTATAATTTTTTTATTGAATCAATCTAACTGAGATGCTTTTGTAAAATGTTCTTGTAGGCCTATCTACGCACAGCGTCGAGCATAGGCGGATCTATGGGAGGCACAGGGGGCATGTGTCGCTCCCAAGCCCACCCCAAAGTTTTAATATTTTGATATTTAATATTAATTTAATTATTATTTAGTTTTAATATTTAATATTTTAATATTTTCTCATCATGACGAAAAGCCTAAATGTTGCAGTATAAAGGCACAAATAAATATACCAGTGGCGTCTTTTCTTTAGCAATATTCTTAACAACGTGCATCAATCCATGTGGAAGGGGCGGGAAATGGCAGAATGGGGAATGAAACAATAAATGATCCCCATTCTTAATTCCCAAATCTACTTCTGATTGAAACTACTCTAAGGAATTCGCCAATTAGAAACTTCTTAATCAAATGGATATTGAAAACTGCTTTAAGATGGAGAATTCGTCACAAATAAGGCAGATTATGCAACATGTGTCGCCGTAAATAGTTCGTGGAATGTAAACGGTAAAACTACTTAGTCAATATTGGTCCCTTATCTCTTAACACCCTTTACAGACTCAGGTCACCCAGGGAGGTTTCTGAGCGTTAGACCAATGAGGGTGGTGAGGGAAAGAACCAGACCAATGAAGAGAAAGAAGTTGTAATTATTTCATCATGCCAAATAGCCTATAAGTCATCTAATATTAAATAGATTGTTGACAGCATGAAATTTCCCTTTGGATATGCATAGAGTTGAGTCAGTTGACCAGCGGGAGGTAGAAGGGAGATTAGTAAGCAACCCCCTTCCATCCCTAGAAAAACTACACTGCTATAGCTAGTAGCCGTTGACCTGTACAGTGTACACTCTTGTAGACCACAGGCTGCCTGTAAGACTACAGTGGGTCTATGCCTTTGGCGTGCGCTTGCATGCACGAATGCCTAAGTGTAGGCTATGTCTGTATATTTTTTATCAAGAAGGTATAATATTATGATTATAGAGACAATATTGTACCACTGCAATTTAGAGTGCATTTGCATATATAGCAGTGGCGGCTCCACCGGGGGAGGGCCAGGGGGGCCCGTGCCCCCCTAATGAGTGCCTGCCTCCCCAGTGGCCCCCCAGTTGGGACCCTATACTTAATGCTACATGCATTAAACAACAAATGGTTGGCCCCCATGATTAGAAGTTGCCACCCCAACGCCCCCCACTTGCCAAATCCTAGAGCCGCCACTGATATATAAATATCATTTATCAGGTTTTGACATGTCTGCTAATGTTAATTACCCCACCCCAGTATTTGACGTGTTTTTCTGGCTATGTTCGTGTCTGCTGTTTCTTAATTTATCTAGCGCCAGATGAAGGAAGACGACCGGCGCCTTGCCAGGCAGCTGTTGGAACTTCGCGCCTCCGTTCACCAGCTTCGCGGATTGACCGATTGTCGGAGTTTTAATTCGGACGAAGAAGATGTCGACCTCGACCTCGAACCAGTCTGGTCGCCCAATAACAGCAGGTCGACCCGATCGCTCGACTCCTGCTTTGCGTCCTTGTCGGTCGTCGTCGTCGACGGAGGCAGCGGCGGTTGCTTCGCTTCGACGCCGGCGGCGGCGATGAGCACCGACCGCCAGCGACGCCGATCGGATCTCGATGAAGTCCCATCCGGGCTCATCGGATCAGACTCGGATCTTTCCTCGGCGAGACGTTTCCTTCGAGAGGAGGTCTACGTATGAAAATCTCCGTCGTTAGGTCGGACAAAAACAGAACAGTCGACTTTAAAATTCAAAAGTCAATCAACAATAAATAGGCCTGCATCGATATATACTGTACATATATAAGGCTTTTGTGAGAAGGAAGTAAATTGATAACTGCGCAGAGAGAGGAAATGATTCGGAATCGATACATAAGTTATACATCAGAGCAAATCTGGAATTGCAGGAAAGAAGTATAGGCTTAATGTACACTGGAAGCTGCACGGAGTCGCAGAGAGCAACTGATTTGGAACGCTGCCTGTTAGGGTATAGATAGCCTACGTTGAACCACTGTTTTCGAACTTGATTTCATAGAAAATGAACAAGATCTGTGGTTTCAATAAGTCAACGCGGAGATAATCTGGAGGTGGCACACACGGCGATCGTCACCGATAAGACTGTTCGATGACTCTACACCAGCCTATTAATTTTATTGCATTTTTCTCGGACATCTTCATGGTCAAATGGCCTGCTTGCTGCCAGTGTTCGAATTTTCAGAAGAGCAGCGGTTATCGGATTATTCGAGCTCAAGAATTCAGGTATTTTAGTAGTTTACTGGTTTTGTCTTTATCAGCCAATAAGATATCAGTCACGCCACCGCCATGCCTCACTCCTGGCAAAATCGACCGTCGTTTATCGTCAAGAGAACGCTCGTGGATTTTAAACAGCGCATCGGGGGAGTGAAATCGCTATTCGAAAACGTCGGCATTTGCCTTCGTTTCGCCGATAAAGCCATGGGCGAAGCCAGAAGTTTCTGAGGATCGTAACACGTCCCTGTTGGACCTCGGTCTAAAGGGGAACAGTCGTTGGTCGAAGCCAGCAGAGATTGCAACGGGCCTTGCATGAGACGCCACCGGTGGAGTATGATGCAGTCTTGAAATGTTTCATACTGTACAGTGTACACCATAGTCGACTTGCCAGAATAACGGACAACTTAATTTAGTTTGGAGGGGGAAAGGGACGGTCTTGTCCTTTTTGAACTACAACGATCTGTTAGCTTCGAGAATTTACTCGAAAATCAAAACGACAGCATCAACACGTACACTATACATTGCCATGTGTCACGTATGTTTTGTCAGGAGCACTGCAGGGCGACTGGATGGATGATGCAGAAAAGAATAATTCGTGGTTTATCCATCGTAGCATTTCTGTCATTTGTCTTGTCCTGTCGAGTCAGCAAATTGCTTTGACGTTAATAACACGTCACCGACGCAGTTCGACGTAATTTTTACGAGACTTTTCAACGAATAACTTAGAGCGTACAAGGGAGTATTTGTATACTGCTAGAATCGTTCTATTCACTTTGAAACCTTTTCAAATCTAGCGGCTAGGCCGAATTCGGAAGAGGGGAACCATAGTAGCCCCTACTTCCCTCCGCATTTTCCCAAATGCATACCCATTACGGCCGACCACCGAACCGTGAAACTCCGTAGAAAACTGAATACCTTGCATGTTTCGCAGATCGTTTTCGCCTGAATAAGAACGAGCTGTTTGCGTTTGTTAGTAGCGTAGTAAGTAGTACTGCGTGATTCATCGTTGCGTTGGACCCTTGGTTGGACCTCTTTTTCCTTCTCGTGCGTTCCTCGGCCCGCCTTCATTTCATCGCCTACACGTCGTTCCCACTTTCACTACGGTGCGGTGTGGCATGAAACTTGACACTCAGTAAAATCTGACCGGCGTTACAACTTCTTCCTACGATGTGTCGCATAGTGTTGGATTTGCTGAGGTTAGGGGGTTTCGGTGTTCCCTTCTAGAAGCAACTAGAGAGTTACACGGCAACGGTTACCGATGTAATTACCTCGGTAATTGGGAAACTCTGGCCAAAAATTCTGTATTACCGCGGTAACGGGTTCATGTCATGCGGTAATACCACTGGGACGTTTACTACGGTTATACCACGGTAGCGGTAGCATAGTATTATAAAGTTCGTAATAATAATAATACTGATGACGCTGGGCAGGTGTTCTTGATTTTCTGTATGAATGCTTGTAAGTATGCAGAGTATTTAGTAACCCGGTAAGTTATTCATTATGTATTTACGGGTGCAATTAAATGCGGCGCTAGAGCAGAAACAGTGCACCGGAAGTGATGTTTTGTATTTCCTTCCTCCGTGTCCTTTCTAGCTTGTATTGCTCTGAGTGCTAAGTGCTTGGATTCTTATTTCTCGTGGCTCACAGTTTAGAATAGAAAAATGCGACATCGACAAATTGATTAAAAGTAAAACTGAACTCCGGGAACGATGAGGGGACGGAAATTGTCGGTGCGGGGATGAGGAGGGTATGGAGACAAATGCGGCGGGGATGGGGTGGGACGGGGAAAATGTTTGGGTGCAGGGTGGAGATGGGATAGGAAGTTGTCCCCGTGTCACTTTCTAGTAACAACGTCTAAGCTATAGACTATATGCTGACTTTGAAACGTGATTCTTTTTCAAACCGAACTTTTTATCGGAAAAAATTACGCGAAAGTGAAATAGCAACAATTTAAGTAATCTATTATCGTTTTAGCCTATTCTACAGTAGCTATTACTCTTCAATTTTGTTTACATAAACTGAACTTCGGCAAAATGTCAGACTTCTCTTCATGTATATCGTCAGAGTTTTCCAGGTGGAACTCACCTTTAAGTAACCGGTTCTTCGCACCATCGAGCGCAATTTGCCTGAAAAATTATTAGCCGTCAGACAGGGGTAAGTATATATGCTGTTTGTCACGTTTTTTCTGCCACACCAGAACGCTCACTAACCTCCCCCACTCGCGCGCTCTTCTCTATCGCCTGTGTTCAGTTCTGACGCTCACAGCCTCACAGCCGGCGGGTAACAGGCCTAACGCAATACGAATTTTTCTGTTAAAAACCAGGCTGCGATGTTCATAGCGTTGGCATTCACGCTATAGACGGTGTTTAGTATTGAGACGAGGCTTTTAACGTCCGTGCACCGAGCGACTCAGACAGGGCTTTACTGTACTGTACTGCTTATAGACAGCGATAACAACGTACAGGCTTCTGTTGCAGGTAAGTTCTGGCTTAATTAATCGCTGCAAAATTATACGAAATTAGCGGGTTTTTAGCACCGGGTGCAGTGCGATTTCAATAATTGTAACGAGTTTTACGTTTCTTATTACCAACATTGGTGTCAATTTTGACGTTGGAAGTTTCCGTGACTCCGTCTTTGCAGTCCGATCCCTCCGCTGAGGGTAAGGGATTCAGAAATTCTGGAGTAGGAGTTGGGGGAGCTGGTAGAAAGAAAGGGAAAGTGGAGAGAAAGAGGGACAAAGACAGGGCTATCCGAATCCAAGTCATTGCTCTGGCCGTCCGAACTGTGTCGATGACTCGCTCCAAAGGAATTCGGATTTTACGGGAAATTCCGTTGGCGTTCTTCTCTACGCATGCGCCGACGGCATCTAGAACGAATTTTATGGGGAAAAGGTCATCGCGGGTTCATGCTAAGGAAAACCGAAGAACCGCCTCGTGAGCTCTTACAGTAGTCGGCAACCTGTCCAATAATTATAATATGATCTCATCTTGAACTTCTATAGCGCCACTTCGTAATCGCAACCACACAAGATCCAGGTCAAATCGAGGCTATTAGGTCCTATGCCGGACGACCAGATGGCGGTTTATGGTGGATAAGCCAGTGGCGTAGCCAAGTGGGGGATTTGGGGGTTAAACCCCCTTGGCTGTCAACGGGAAATTTTTTGAACATGTTTTCATGCATTTTTGGACGCGGTTTTGGGGTTGAACCCTCTCCCTTGGATGGTACGTTGAGGACCTTTTTTGCTTGTCAGCATGTTTAGAGTAGAAAAAACAACGATGACCTTTTTTGCTTGTCTTGTCAAAATTTATTCAAAGTTGGTCACGACCAAGACAAAACCCCCGCCTTGTGGAAATCCTGGCTGCGCCACTGGGATAAGCCAGGTGAAAAGGATGGGGTTTTGATCTTGTTCTTAAAATTGATAGTGAATTTTAAGTGCGCACGCGCTGAGGCAGTGCATTCCAGAGTTTTGGGGCGGCCACTGAGAAAGCACGAGTACCAAGAACCGCCCGAGTATGTGACTGTAAAAGAACTAATGCAGATAAGGATCTATCTATAGTCGAGTATTTGTCTATATGCATTGCGCAGAGTTTGGTTTTATGACCTATTACTTAATGAGTTCAGTGGAAATTCACAATCAACGATGAATAAGTAAGTAGTCTCTCTGAAAGCCCGATGCAACTGCGCTATATCACCTAGATATGTTCTGCTTCAATGTGTCCCATCATATCGCTATAACATTGACCGTCGTCAACTGTTTCGAACTTTCGATTGTAGCGTGAAGCTATGCGACCTATAGCTGCAGGTGGTCTATTATAGCTGCAGGTGTGTGCTACAGCAGCACTATTAAAACTGAAAACTCAATTTTAAACGGGTAGGCGGAGAAGATGATAAAATTGGACGAGCGATAAAATGCAGATTTATAATATTATATCATGTGCGTAATTATGCCATAATGTAATATAGTGTGTATAATGTATATAGCATATAATGTTTTATTCAGACCCGACAGGGGTAAATCCTCTCCCCCTCAAAAAATACACAAAAATCCCCCTCCCAAAATCTCAGCACTGACACGACTTTGAAATTTTAACTTATCAAATTTTAAGCAGCCCAGTCAATTCCCCCGCCCCAACCCCCACCTCTCCCACCCCAATGCCTGCATGGAGCCTGGATAAAACACCGCGTATATGGCCCGAGACTAATATTAGAACCAACAGTTAGACGTGACTTATCTAAACGCTGGATGTAAGCGTGCATTGTATTGTATTGGAGGCTGGAGCCATCAGGAGGCAGACAATTCAAGTCCCCTTAACCGGGAATCCCGGATATATCCGTCCATTTTGCATTGAGTTACAGTTAAATACACAGTTAAGGGGTTAATATTGATCAAACGAAACGCATGATTTGTTATGTATTAAGAATGGAGACAATATTCAGACAAACAGCGAATCTATCTCGAATTCGACGGCAGATAATTATAAAACGTCGTTAGGTTCTCCCAAATCGTGATCCGAAACATGGAAAAATGCAGTCTCTAATAGACTATAGTTGGTTCGATTGGTCCTCAGTTATTGACGGCATTGCGCAGATGGTATACTGATCCATTGACTTATTCAGTACGATTCTTCTAGTTCGGTGTTTATGCAAAAATTTCCTATAAACAATTAATAGTTTAAAGTTCAACGGATATTATTACTGCGTAACAGTGAGTTTCCGTTGGCTGTCAGGCCGCAGTAGACAGGACACAGGAAGAGGAGGAGGAGAAGGAGGAGGAGGAGAAGAAGGAGGAGGAGGTGGAGGAGGAGGAGTAGAGTGATGTGACGAATTCTACTAAGTGAATTACTGCATTATGCATTACTGCATTACCCAAACATGGATATGGGTCAATTTTCAAAACCCAACCCAATCCATCATGATTCAGACAAAACCTAACCAAACCCACAAAAGCAATACGGTTACTTGACCCAGCCGAACCCACCGTAATACATTACAATGTCTTAAACCACGACCTATTTTCTTACCCAATCTAACACTAAACTTAGATGAAATAATGGGAGCAACATCTATACCTTCTCCTTCCCTGGCCTATAGCCTATAAAAAACGGAGGTTTCGAGTCTAGCGGTAATATACAGGCTAAGTTTACGCCTATGGTCATGCTACGGGAGTTCTACTGTGTGTATTATATTCTCAAGAGTTTAACTAGAAGGCTGTCTCTTGAATGAGTTTTTGCGGAGTAGGAGCGAAGAGGGAGCGCAAAAACCGCGATTGAATTTGCATTAATGAACTCTTGCCACAACGGACCTCGATTGGCGACGCTTGAATCGCGTGAAGTCTGGTCGAAAAGAAAGCGCTCGTTGATGAAATCGAGCGGCTAACGACGCTAGAAAGAGAGAGAGAGAGAGAGAGAGAGAGAGAGAGAGAGAGAGAGAGAGAGAGAGAGAGAGAGAGAGAGAGAGAGAGAGAATGTCTTGTCTTGTCCTGAACCGTCTTCGCTCCGAAGATTGGTTGCATCGAAGAGTTACGGTCTTCTGCTGTTCTTGTCGCCTGGTCTATAGTGAGTCCTGTCCATTCTTTGATGTTGTCTTCCCACTTTTTTCGTGGTCTACCTCTTTTTCGTGGTCCTGGCATTGTGCCTTGTATTATTTCTTTCTCCAGACAGTCCTTAGGCAGTCATTGTACCTACTGTATCTCGTTATTAATTCCAGACTTGGACTTAAACAGTCAACATGATACAGCCGGTCGTAAGCGATCTGCAAGTAATGCTTGGCCTATTCGGAGGCAAAACACGGCGAAGGACATGCAGGCATACGGCCACTGACAGCCACGAAGACAAGGAGCCCCCCTCTGTTCGGTCTATTCCATCGTCGGTCGATTAGTGTTTGGAATTCCAGGCGTTTCTATTGGTTAGCGCTGCATGGGTCTTGCAACGCTGTGGCTGCGCTGCTGTGGAGTGTGGAGCATTGCTGCTCCTACGCTGTTGGGAGCGTGCGTTCATTCCAACGCCGGGTTGTGCGATGATCACGTGATAGACGGACCGTGATGTTTTTACCTCCTTCCGGAAGCAATTTTGAGAGAGAGAGAGAGAGAGAGAGAGAGAGAGAGAGAGAGAGAGAGAGAGAGAAAAAGAGTGAGACAGACAGAGAAACAAACAGACACACAAACAAACAGGCAGGGAGCACAAGGGAACCTTAAAGTAACAGCCGGTGCTGGCACCTTGTTGGGGGTGGGGAGAGGCTGTTATTATGAGGGTCCTAGAAGAGATCCGTTGTGACGGTTCGTTTCTTTAGCGTTGAGTTTCAAAGTGCCGACGATGCAAAGAGGAAACCGACTGGAAGAGGTTTACATTGACTGTCTGTCTATAGTCTGTCTAGTCTGGTTGCATTAAAATCTTTAGAAACCTACATCAATTCTGTAGTCGTGCTGTGGCATAGCGTTAATCTCGGATGCTTTTCGGTTTGTGGCCCAGGCTCTGGAACTCATTACCGTCATCACTTCGTTATCTTCTTTTAGATTTAGTCTCAAGACTTGCCTGTTTGGCTTGGCCTACCCCCCCCCCCCAACTAGACTGCTCTCCCACTGATCGGACTGACCTGTCTGGCTTGACCCGGCTCTTATTCGGGTTGGATTTGGTGCGCCATCGGCTGATGCCTTGGGCATTATTATGATAATGGCGCCATAGAAGTTCGTTATATTGATTGATTGTTTGAAATATTATTCGAATTCTCCGGCCCAGCTAGCATATAATTCGATGTCATGTATGTATGCTATGGTCTGGAGCTTATTGTTAGCCTATGTAGATTTTGGCTATATTCAGAAAACGTTTCGTTTTCGCAGGGTGTTATTATTTTCAGTCTCGAATAAACGTAAATGCTGATGAGAACATGTAGATGCTACTACTACTGCTACTGCCATGGGCGTCCGCAGAAAATTTTTTCCAGGGGGTGCAAAACAGGGTCTTGTGACGAAAGAAATGAAAAGAATTTCCAGGGGGTGCAAAACAAGGTTTTGTGACGAAAGAAATAAGATATATATTTTTACTTTTTTCATAACTCCACAATTTTTCCATGGGGTGCAATTGCACTCCCTTGCACTCCCCTCCGGACGCCCATGGCTACTGCTGCTGCTGTTGCTGTTGTTGTCTTAGCTGCAGAACGCTATCTTAGTCTAAAAGGCGGAAAAGTAAACTTCAGTCCCACTGACATATGACGTCATCAACTTGTATGCCATTTGGCATCATTCCCTCCGCCTGTCAGTTGACGTCATCGCGATCTAGTACAATATACAGTATATATATACTGTATATATACTGTATACTGTATACTGCATATACATACTGTGTGTGTATATATATATATATATATATATATATATATATATATATATACTGTATATTGTACTGGGTCGCGATGGCGTCAACTGACGGGCGGAGGAATGATGATGCCATATATATATATATATATATATATATATATATATATATATATATATATATATATATATATATATATATATATATATGATCATCCATCGCGTGAGAACTAGCACTGAAGTATACCGAGCGCATTATATATATATCATTATATATATAGCATTATATATATATATATATATATATTATTTATTTATTTATTTATGCGTGTGTGTGTGTGTTCAAAAAAAGTTGAATGCGCGTCCTTATTGATTTAGAATTTCTCTTGTACTGTAGATAACGCGCAAGATACGCCGTAAGCGTTGAGCTTGAAATCGATTCGAAGAAAAAGTGCCGAAGAAGCGACTCCTCCCTTGTGTATCTATATCGATCGACATGCAACGTCTTCCGATCTTTCACGACGACCACAGTTTCCGCGACCGCACCGATCGTCTCTTTCGCGACATGCAGTTCCAGATGGACCACGACCTTATGCGCGGCTTCGGTCCCGGGGCCTCCACCTCCTCCTCCTCCTCCTCCTCCTCCCGCTGGCAGCCGCTGCTCCAGGATCCTCACGGAGGCTTCGCTGGCGACGACGACGGCTTCTTCCAGCTGAAGCCGCGTCCCGTCAACTCCCTGCAGAGCTCTTCGCTCGGCGAACGGGGCAGCCAGGAGATACTGGACGACGCCACCGTCAGGAACCTCTTCGTCGAGGATCCGGAGCACAAGAGTCGCGTCTTCCGGATGAGTTTCGACGTCAACAACTACGACCCGAAGGACATCCAGGTGCGCGTCGAGAACAGGTGTCTGGTCGTCGAGGCGAAGCACAGCGACACCAACGACGCGTCCAAGTACACGAAGGAGTTCTGCCGGAAGATCCAACTTCCGGCGGAAGTGGAGGCCGAGAAGCTGTCGTCGACCCTCTCGACGGACGGGATCCTGTCGATCCAGGCCCCGGTGCCTCCCACCTACCAGAGCCTCACTTCCGGAACGACGACGACGACGGGTGATTCCGGACTTCTCCTGGGTCCGGGACAGTTTCCGGCACCGATGCGGGGCTCGCCGATCACCATCCAACACCCGGGACCGATGCTGCAGTCCACTATGCCGCCCATTACCATCCAACAAGTGGGGTTCCCAACATCCAACATCCAGCACCACCACCAGCAGCAGCAACAGCTTCGCCCCGTCGCCACCGGCGGCCCAGTGACGATCCCCGTCATGTCCTACCCGACGGCCGTCAACGTCGGGCTCGACCGACCGGTGTTTTCGACGGTCGAGGGCGGTCGAAGGCGCATGGACCTCGTCCTCGACCTCGGTCACCAGTACAAGGCGCAGGACGCGGTGGTGAAGATCGACGGCAGACGGCTGATCGTGGAAGCGACGCACGAAATCAACGACCACGGTCGGGTATCGAAATCCTCCATGCAGAGGGAGTTCGACCTCGGTGAGGACGTCGACCCGAGCACGATTCAGGCGATGATGAAGGTCGAAGGTCAGCTGGCCATCGTGGGATTTGTACGACAGTAACGTAACGTCGTGAAAGCCAAGGTTTTAGAGAGACTCAGTATTTCTTCGGAGAGGCCTTAACTAACTTGCATCGAAATCTGTTCTACTAGTTGGGGGTTATTTTTTCTGTTTCGTGCATTGCAGAAATACACTGTAATCATCATTGAACGAGCATTTATTTAGCTTTCCCCAATTTAGCGTTGACGTGCTTATTAAACCTTGCTTGGAATTTGTTCTTTTGTTTGTGTTAAATATGGCTGAAGTTTATTATATCCAGTAAAATTTACATCTGTTGTGCCTCACACAGTGGCGGTTCCAGGATTTGGCAAGTGGAGGGGGGCGTTGGGGTGGCAACTTCTAATCATGGGGCCAACCATCTGTTATTATGTATGTAGCATTAAGTATAGGGTCCCAACAGGGGGGCCACTGGAGGAGCCAGGTACTCAATAGGGGGGGACGGGCCCCTCCCCGGGCGAGCCGCCACTGGCCTCACAATGAGGCTATTTTGAAACATGAACGCTTCAACAAACACCCGTCAACTGACTCGCGAGACAATTTTTTGACATGTCTAAATAAAATCAGATGTCTAATTAACAGGGCGGTCCAAATAAATGCCTACAATTAGGTCTAGTTTCTACATTTTGCCTAAATGTCTCTACCTGGGAGTCTTTAGATTAACCCATATTGAAATACATGTTTGCTCAAGTCATTCGCTTGTGCACAATTCGTTTGAAGCTAATCATGTGTGCACAGAACGGTGGCATGAAGTACCATGAGTGAGTAGTGACCGCACAATTTTTGAAACTGGGGCTAAACTTTTAACGATCCTCTTTTTGTATGTTGATAGGCAACAATTCCTTGCCTAGAATGTTTCCAAAGAGCTGCATTTGGGGGCTACGGCCCTGTAGGCCTAGAAATTGTCAGGCACCACCTACGGTTCCCTCTGCACTTCAAACAGATTAGATCCAAAAAGTATTTTAATGCCAAAAATTCGAAACACATTTCATGTGCAGATGAAACATAAGACACAACGACGAATACAGAAAATTTATTACAAATATTCCAGTTGCATAACAGCATTGGAAAACGCTGATAGCAAAGACGAATGCCACAAGCAGTTTTAATTGTATAGCAAACCAACCAATGAAAACATTATGTATATGAAATTCTACGAAAATTCAGATCATTCGGAAACTGGTAAAACCTTCAGAAAATATTCAGAAAACTGAAGTCAAATGCAGTGGATGCAAAGGCTACATTCAGATGATGAATACCAGTATTCAACAGTAAAAGAAAGCAAAGGGGTTTTCTACCAATACTGGATAGGCCCCAACCAGTGGGAGATTAATCACTCTGCCCCCCAAAGCACCCGGCAAGTCAAGCATTGATGAATATACTACAAAACAAGTCCTCGTCCCACACAGGTTTTCAAAGTTCTCTCCCACTCAGGATAGTTGGCATTGTCAACTACAGCAGTGTAATATAACTTGTGCATAATTTTGACACACGATGCCAACTGAGCGTAAAATCGCTGAAGGTCATCCATTCTGCTACTGAAATTTCCAGTAGCAGACAGCAATGTAATCAAAAATACATCTACAGATACATTCCTAAGGTCTTTGGCCTAACACTGTTGACAATTTGTGAAGCAATATCTGTAAATAAAGTACATTGCAAAAACAACAATGATAGCATGGTGTACCTTTGCAAACCTCAGACAATAATAAAATGCAGTAATAAAATGAATAACTCTACAAATGTACACCAACAAAAGTGTATCTGCAAAACTAAAATGATATCAAGATGTCCGATTTAATTTAAGAACGTTTCAGGTGTGAACGTTTCAGGTGTGGACATGCAAAGACAAAAGTAAGCTTAATAAGCATTATGGAGAAGTAGAACACGGCCGTGTCAGATCAAATCAGAAACAAAACTAAAATTACATATCAATTCAAAATGATTTCATGCCAAATGATAAATTAATAAATTAGCTAAAACGGTGACCGGCCAAAACGGTGCAGACAAACCAGCACTAAGAAAATACCGACAAAAGGTTGCAAAATTAACGAGACAAAACGGTGCAAATCATACAAATCATATGGTATGAATAGACAAGAACTGGTACAGTATAGGAAAAAATTAGGCGATGGCCCTTCATCCTCTCCCTCCCTTTTAAATGGGTCGACAGTCAAGCAGCAACAGATTGATCGGAGCTTTTCATTTGCCTCTTTATAGTGTTTCAGCACAATCATGTGGTGTGATGGTTACGGGTAATGAATTTGCTACTAAACTCATTTTATTGAGTAGAATTAAGTGCAATTGCCCTTACACAATGAAGCCTATCAACGTTAGCATAATATTGAATAACAGCTTTGAATCTTTTGTCCAGCTGAATACATAGATATCTCAATTGATTGTCCCTCTGGGATGGGTAAAGGTGAATGTCGAAAGACAGCGCTGTTTTGTCTGTGCCATTTTGTCGGGGGCATGAGGGGGTGGGGAGCTAAAACAACAAAAATGAACATATAACTCAGCAGGACGGCCAAAGACTTGCTGTCCAATAAATATAGCCATCATTGCAACAACTTGATTTGAATACAATGTCTATATAAGCAAGTGCATAATAATAAAATTCTGGAAGTTCCATTTTAATACATAAAAAACTAGCTAAACTTGGTAAATGACTTATATACATGTCAATATAACTCACTAATAGAATTTAAAAGATTAAAGTATTGTCTTAAAACGTGATAAAATGCCTGCATGATTGATAAAAATAGAAATTAATTATTGAAATGCAATCGTTTGATACAAAAAATCTCACAACATAAACCAAATCTCCAGTCAACAAAACTAAATTACAATCTTCTGCATACAAAAATATACTAGAAAGCAAATCAACTCAATATGCAAAGCTTTAAAATTAGCAAAAGCACAACTCTATCAAAATATTCCAAACTACAGAATCAAAAAGCAAAAATATAGCTTCAAGAGTTGAAACAAACTTGCTGTTTAGTCACAGCATTCAAAATGACTCTATGATAAAAACCTCACACAAATAATTCCACACCTGTCACCACTTTATGACCAATCAATTGAACCATCTCTGAACAACTTCTCATTTGTATAGCAATCACACACACACACACACACACACACACACACACACACACACACACACACACACACACACAGAGCAACTTATAATGAAATTTTCATTAATCACTGGCAAAGAAAATGATACATTATCTCCCGTGACATAATGACATATCAAGTTATGCCATAGAACTTATAACATGATTAGCTCATTATAAAGAAACACTCCATAGGCTCAGCATCTACACGGAGAACCAAAGGGTCAGCGCCTTCAGTTTTACATAGCAACGGCTGAATGAGGGCGGTTGCCAGCCTTTCCCTCGCCGCCTTTCCTTCCACCGAGTTAACACCCGATGTATTCATTCACAGCTGAGTCGACTGGGGGCGCTTGGGACAGAAACAACCGAAAAGTTTCTGTCACGGCTGGGAGTTGAACCACGGACCTCAAGATTGGCAGACCAGCGTACTAACCACTGCTCAATATCAATCAAGCTTAAAACCTGTTTTGAGGCTTACCTAACAGAGCCAAAAGCACACATACTGTAGCATGGCAACAATTTCTGTAAAAAAGAATCAACATAACAACATTTTTAAAATATACTGCTACATTTCAAAAATAAAATTGCAGAAGAAATGACCAAAATAAAACCAAATAAAAATAACCAAACTCTATAAGAAGCAAAAGGTGGCATCATCATCATAGCCGTCATCACTGCCGTCGTCATCATCGTCATCATCATTAAAATATAAATTGCAGACTACCAAGGGTTCTATAATTCTTGTAAAACAAAATATAAATGCATATATAATAGAGACACATTACTAGTCACAAAGAGTTTCAATGCCACAATGACAACTGCAACTCTATATACTAACAACTACTACAGCCAAGTTTCAAATTACTTATACAGATACACAGAAATCTATGACAGTAAAAACGGTTCACAAATGCATAGAATTTTGGTCTGTAATACACAACAGGCAGTTTCATACTGTCTACGTCTCAAATTCTACACAAATATGTCTCGATGACTGCCTGCAATAGGAAAATATAGTGTATGAAGACCAACAGCATAAAGATTTCTTAAAATATACCGACAGACAACTAACACCACAACCGTTTCTAGCACATAAAATTTACCAGATCAACGGTCTTACAGCTACTACGATCGATCTCAAAGCTTTATTCTAAAAGAAGCAACGTGCGAAAAGAGTGATACAATGAAGAAACTTCATGAAGCGATAGACATGAAGGCCAAAACATTCAACAAACACCACACCCAGAATGCGCTTACTCGTAAGATTACACGAACCTTCGTCGCAACACGCACAGAGAGTAACAAGGCTGAGAGAGTGACAACAATTGAAATTCAAAGATGACCGCGAATGTGACCCTGTAGTCGCCCCAAACCGGCGACCAACCCTATTGAATGCTACAGCATTTGCGCTTCTTCTTCAGCTTAACCTCTTCGGCGCGCTGCGGCTCGGCAGCCGCGGCGTTCGCCTTTTTCACTTCGACTTCGACTGCCTGCGGAGATGCGGCTGCATCTCGGTTGCCTGTCTTGTCGGTTCCACGGACTGGCAAACCGTCAGTCGCGGGTGCAGAGCCTTCGGTAGTCTTGCTCGACTCCTGCACTACTGTTTCCTGTACAACCTGGTCACGAGCAGTATCGGGGTCCTCAATGTGGAGTTCTGTTCTCGTAATTGTCGAATGTGAAATAATGTAGTCGGCTTTTTGGCTCAACTCTCCATTCGCCTGGAATGGGTTATCAGCACTTTCCATTCTACAAAAAAAAATAAAGAAATTGATATGACAGTTCTTTGTACTAGTGCTTTCTAAGTGGTCACCCCCAAAATCTGGAACTCGTCTCAGCCTCATGTGCGCACTGCAAATCCACTACCAAATTTTAGAACAGGATTGAAAACTTTTTTCACCTGGCTTATCCACCATATACTGTCATTTAATTGTCCAACCTGATATCTTGGATTTGACCTGGAGCTTGTGCAATTGCAATTTGGTGTGCCATTGGTTGGTGCTTCTGTGCATCATGAAGTGGTGCTTTAGAAGTTTAAGATTAGATTATAATGGAATGTGCTCTGTGTTGGGGCCCATATGCCTGGATCCTATTACAGCAATTCTGCAGTGATACTGAAAGTTTTAAGGCTTATAATTTAACTCCCTATAGATCAGAGCCAAATGCAAGTGCAAAGTTATAATGGTAACGCAGTAACTGCCTAGTGGAATAGAAATGCCTAATAGCAAACTGTGCGGTTCTAATCTGAAACAGTCCTTTCAAAAAAAGAGGCCCTAACTAATTTTGTTTACTAAACCACAAAACACAACAATAGACAGAAATGGCAGCAGGATGTTTCTGCCTCAACATATTTAGTTCCAGTGCTCGAATTGTGAGAAAATGAAAGGGGGGATCATGGCGAGTATTATCAGAGACAGTCCCACTGCCTTATGTAAATACCACTGGTATACCATTTTAAAGGGGGGTTGAACCCCCCCCCCCCTCAACCCCCCCAGCAATTCGAGCTCTGTTTAGTTCCCCGCTTCATTTAATTATTTAAGAATGATGTCCAGGATATTAGGTAAATGCTGATTCCAGTGTCTTACAGTCCACATTACCTTGATCACCCTAGACAAGCTGTGCACAAGGTTAAAGTCTCTTTAAGTATGGTTTAAGTAAGATAATCATGATTTTTTTATCTTTGAAGAATCAAAATTAAATTTTCGTATTTGATCTTTTCAAGAATAAAATTAAGACAGACTTTTTGTACATGCAGTGTACACGTATTAGTAATTAGTAGTAATTAGTACACGTATAGCTAAAGCTATCAAGCATTCATCAAACACTTCTCATTAAATAATGTCGGTTTTCGATCAGCCGACATCATTTGTTACAATGTTACTTGTCACTAGGGATATTTAGAATTGTCATTTATAATTTATTTTAAGTGTTCATTTTGAGTTGACGGGTTTTCATATGTCAGACATTTAGAACGCTAAGTGCAATGTTTATCCAGTATAATGACGCTATGAAAGTGCCTGGTTTGATTAACATATTTGTTTAGCGTCCTTACCAGCTGCACAGCAGTGGAATCTCTTTGGGGCGGGGCAAATCGTCCAGGGTGGGGGCATTTGTCGCAAGGACGAAATGTCTAGCAACCGAAAGAGACAGTTACAGATATCTACAACTTTAAAATCCTTTTGAAAATTAAGAAATTTAATAAAGTGCACGAGTATAAATATAGGAGGCGCTTTATAAGTCCCTTATCACAAGAGAAATCATTTTACCTAACGCCGACTGAAACATCTGCCATCTTAAATCTCAAATGATAACCTCAGGTATGGCATGAAACATTTAAGGAGCGACGGTATTCAAGATACTAATTGCTAAACTGCGTGTGTGGCCGAGCGAACACTAAGTAAATTCTCATGGATTTATATATCGCTTTTCAGTACTTCTGCTGCTTACTGAGTAAGCAGTAGAAATAGGCAGATATTAAAAATAATTCACCGTTTACATTTCAGACTATGCAATTCCTATGTATTGGGAAATGACCTCACAGTAACATCCGTAATCCGAAAAATCATGACGACAAATTGCATTGACACCGCCAGTCAGCGCATTATCGTAACTCAGCTGGGCAAAATAGTTTACAGCAATTTTTGCTTGTCATGATTTTTCTGAAGTCGAGGGCGCCAGTGGCACGACCCCCCCCCCCCCACTGTTCTGCATTATATCCTCAAGTCTTCAGGCTTAAGCTTAAATCCTTCCTTTTTCTAAAATCATTTCCTCCATAACTGTAACAACCTAGCCTCACTGCCCTTCAGATGTCGACTATTCTCTGGCTGATCATTTACCTTCTCCATAGCTATTATAAGAAAGGCTGAGCGTCTAAGAATAAGCAGCTACTGTTGTGCTGCTTTCCAAGGCGCTATAGAAATCCACGAGATTTTACTTACTTACTTACTTACTGTCAAACACTATCATTAATCGCATTAAAAGTAAATTAATGCAGAAATAGTAACAGAATATCATGTATGAACTCTTCAACTTTGTTCAGATCCTATCTGAATAACTTTGAAAATAAGTGTAACTTTGAAAATAGGTGTCTATAAAAAATGTTCCAAACATACATAGACAAGTTTCCATATACATGTAGACAATAAAATAGTTATTTTACAAATATAAATAAATAAACTGGAAATCAAAACTCTTCAAGAACGCCTAATCTCTTTCTTGCATGACCAATAATAAAGCAATGTTAACGAACATAATGTTAAAGATCATCTAGCAAACTCATCGGCGCAAATAGGGCAATCTCAACATATGAAAGTCAACAGTTTTACATTACAGCAATCATTTTTAAAATGACTGGTTGGGGTTGGAAAATTACTCCTGTCTGCATTTAGCGGAAAACGATGCTGCACAATTTTCTGCTCAGGGAATTCGCATAGTAACACAAATTAGAAATACTGGATTAATGCAATGCATAATAACGAGACAACAGAGCTGCGACAAAACTTGCAACTGTCATTTATGCCGTCAACACCTTGGTCACCTATTAATAGCAAATACCGCGCAATGTTCGAAGCAAAGCAAAGGCAATCATCGGCCCGAAAACGGAGAAAAGCCGCAGTTGTCGCTTCCAAGTTCCTTCGATCGACTATTGAAAGGACGCAGCTTCCAGGAAGCAGAATTCGGCCTGCTCTTGGGCTTCTCCTTCCTTTCTTCTGCAAATTCCATCTCTTGCTTCAAGCATTCTGAAGTCGTTTGGGGCGATGTGCACTGCGGTGGCTGCGATGGATCGATGTAATTGTGATCGATCGGTGTCACCAGGTGCAAAGCCACCGTGTCGCTGCACAGTTTGATCATTGAAACTACTCTGTCATGCTTTGTCCACTTAATGTCGACTCCACCAACTGCTATGATGAAGTCACCAACGAGCAAGCCAGACCTCTATGTACAGAAATAACCCACAGGCAGCATTTTTTACAATCAATCATCAATAAAGAGCAGCATTTATTACAATCAATCAATCAATCAATCAATCAGTGCCATTACAGTATTGCATTAGCTAGTGACTGAATAACTATAAAATCATTAGTAAAACATCTGGTCTGAATTCAGCGGTTGAGGTCCAAAGAGTCAGTTCAATATCAGTTGGGGAGCAACATAATTAAATGAATTTCAGTGACTAGCTAACAAATGCTGCAAGAAAATTTCAAATTACAACAAGTGTTCGCCAAGAAAAGGTGCCATTAAAATTCATAGTGGCATGCTGAATGAATACCAGAACTATAGACTGTTTACAATAATACTCTTGTCTAATAAACAACATAAATTCTAAAGATGTGAAAATCTGACTGTGTTTACAGATAAAAGAATTTTTTAATGTCATGTGGAATTTATGCTGTCCAACATGCCATCCACTGTTTACCTGAGCAAGGGAGCCCTCATCTATAGTTGCAACAATGACAGGTGAGTCACCACGGATGCTGAACCCAAACTCTTCGCCATTCTTCTTGCTCAGCGTCACCTGCCTCGGGACAGTCCACATGTGCCGAGCCGAAAATATTGCGATGCAACCCTTGAACAAAAGCAGCAACAAGATAAGTCTAAAGACATTTAAATTATATACAGAATTTATGAAAATGTTGTGAGGAAAGGACACAGGAGCACAATTGTGACACGGAGAGTTTCCTGTGCAGTTGCATATACTCTGAAGGTGATGACAGGAAAGCAAATTTGTAAAATCTTTTTAAAAATTAATAATTTAATAAAGTGCACCTAAGAGTATAAATATAGGAGGCGCTATATACCGGTAAGTCTCTTATCACAAGAGAAATCATTTTACCTAACGCCGACTGAAACATCTGCCATCTTAAATCTCAAATGATAACCTCAGGTATGGCATGAAACCTTTAAGGAGCGACGGTATTCAAGATGCTAATTGCATACTGCGTGTGTGGCCGACGACCTTACTACGAACACACGAACACCAAGTAAAATCCCCATCTGGTTTCAGCCTACCTGATCCAGGACCTACATGCTACCACTAAGAAGGTCATCAATCAGCCCTCTAAATGGGGGTCAACATCATAGTTGGCCATAATAGTTTCATCGTCAAGAAATTTACCAGCTGACCTGGATGCACAATAATTGTTGATCCTTTAGTAGCAGAAAAAACCCAGAAGTATGTATCATACACACAAACACACTGCGTGATGAAAATGCATAGCAACTTTAACTTTTCATTTATAAAAATACCGTAGCCAGTGCGACATTTGAAAGCATTCATATAAATAGGCATAAATGCATTGTATAACTAATTTTTGGAACTACTAGTTACCAGACGATGAAATAAATCTTCAACTTTGTACTTTGAAAAGTCGGGTAGGATTGGCTGTAACTGGTCTCTCACTTTTGCTAAATAACAATGTAATGAAACAAATTGCCACATGCTGTTGCTGCCATATATAAAATTCCCTCTACTATGCAAAACAATATTCAAAATTTTTGCAGCTATTTAATCTATAGCATATAAGAATCTATAAGTAGAACTGCACAGATCTTGATGACTGCCAAATGATAAATAAATATTTTTGTAAATAGTGTGTTGTGAAACAAAATTGTAAAAGTAGTGACATTACTGTAAAATCTAATGTGTACATCACATGTAGGAAATATTGCTGGTATGACATAGATTCAAACATCAGGAATACCCAAGTTAACATGTGCTGCACCAGCATTTGGATTCAGAATACGCTTATGATATCTGCTTCAGGGACGGGAAATTAGCAGAGTGGTAACAACACTGGACGATGGAGCAGAAGGTTGCGGGCTCGATTCCCGCAGGAGCCCTAAGGTCGACACAGCCTTACTCGCTAGAGGGCTGTGGTAAACTGAGGATCAAATTTGACTGAATTTAACTCTGATGCCTACGCAAAATCTCTGGCGGTGTAAATAGTTCGGTGAAATCGTCTTCTTCTTCCAATACCGAAAATTTGCTAAGCGACCTGAAACGCACAAGTATTGCTGCAAGTTAACCTAGGATGTTGGTAGTAACAGAACAGGATATCAACATCGCTACAACCAATGCAACATCCTGAATTCCTACAACTAATTTAACCAACAGCTCAGAAAATCAGAAAGCATCCTCACTAAATACATTTATTTAACAATCATTATGGGAAAACCATTCCAGAAATGCAATCATGAAAGACTAATTCATTTACCTTCAGTCTGGTTTTAGTAGTGGTTATAGTAATAGCAAAAGTAATAGCAGTAGAGTAGTAACAGTAAATATTCTTAAGTAAAATTCACTAATAGCCATATGCTGTCCAAAAAACAGTAATCAATAATGCGAATCTGCACTTACTGGTCATGGCAAGTTTTCAATTTCTGATGGAATTTTGTGAACTTTCGATGTTTATCAACGATCCTCATTGATTCTTCAAAAGCAAGAATTGACTGACGCAAATGTGCTTTCACTAAAACAAGTGTGAGAAAGCACAGTAATATTCAGAAAGGAAAAATGTCCTCCATAAGAGGCAGGCTGCTAAGACATTCTAAAGGTCCGATACATTGCAAAATCAGCAAATGCAATATGTAACAAAATGTTACAGAAAATACTCCATTTCATCTCAATACAATATTTCATAAACAGGTAAAGTTTACAACACAATGTTACTTGTGTAACATACCACCAACATTAAAATTCAGCTAAAATTTACATATCCTCTATATAGATATAGATTATTTTGGTAAGTCTGACAAGGGTGAAAAAATTGAAATGAAATTAGAAAAATTGCAACAAGTCAAGAATAATGGTGATGGGTTTTTCACCAACATAGACTTCAATTCTGCTTATTACAAGTTCTACAACAATTGCTTCTCACGTTTTGGCTGCTTCAGTTTCATCCATTGTCAAATAGTTGCCACGTATAAACTACACCCTAAGCTTGAAAAAACTTTCGTAAATCATAATCGTAAAACCTTACTTAGCACCATTATAATAATGCATCTAGCATCAATCAATGGTCATTTCAGCATGATAATCATAAGCATGTCATAGCTCATCATTAGCCTTATAAAAATGATTTAATCTAAATACATGTATTAATATAGCAAAATGGCCACAATAAAATTAGACTTGTGGGTAGACAGGTAGTTTACGTACTCATTGTTTTACGGCCTTCTTCATCCTCAATCAACTGATTAAAATGGACCGAAGAGTCCAATTTGCGATCATCAGGAGGCCGCATGAGAAGAGCTCCGGTACAGAATGAAGTGTCCGCTGTGGTGGCAAGATTCAACGAGGTCGCCAAGTGGTAATGAGCGAATGCTCTGTGGTAATGCATCTTGCACGTCATCAGCTGGACCCACAGCGCGGGAATCTGCCCAGAGACAACACTGTTGGAGGCCATTGACAGTGCCTTGATATACATTGAAGCTACCTGAAATTAAGAGAAAACCTTCAGAACAAAACTGAAACTAACAAATGTCTTTCTATGCTAAATATCTCATCTTTAACACGGGCGCATGTGCTTAATAAAACTACCTAAAAACAACCACTGTAAGATTCAAACCAAAGTGACATGCAATATACCGGTAAGCTGCCAAGGGACTTAAGCCAGCATCGTGCTTTCGTACCATAATATAATTGTAGCAGAACATATACGTAATGGAACTCACTTAAGGGTCCATTAGTCTGACCCATTAAAGAGTCAGCCACCAAAAAAATTGTTTTCAATGAATTTGAATGCAGAAGATCCTGTGGACGGCATAAAATATGTAAGAGTTTCCATTATAGTTGGATTCATTATAACGTGATTTTAAAGCATTTCAGTCAAGTAACCCCTTTACTATCCATTGAAAATTTTCCAGCCATCCCCATGACGGCCCAGTTAGCAGACGACTTCCAAGTAGCCCAAGTGGGACTTGGGCTGAGCGGCCAATGAAAGATAACACAGTCCAAGTGGGGCTTGGGGTGGTCGGTAAAGGGGCTAAAACAATTATGCTTGTTTTTTTTAAAGTTTAGGCTAGTAAGCCAACAGTGAAATGACAATATCTGATAAAAATTCATCAAAGTGATGCCATTCTTAGTGTTATATGCTGCAATACACACCGCAGAAGCCTCTTGAGCGAATTCTAGATGAGCAAGAGCATCGACTCCAGTGTCGTGCTCGAGTCTCAGCTCGAGCCGACACTCGAATGCCTGCGTCAACATCAGCTGGACAAGAAATTCGGTGGAGGCAAGCTGCATGTCAACGCTTGGTGCATACAGGAAGTTGTCGTGTAGAAACTGGAAGGCACCAGCGGCAGACTGGAAGTTCTCCACTGCTTTATTAAGGCCCTCTGGTTCCTTTACTTCCTATTAATACATAATGAAATAATGAATAGTATGTCAAAAGCGAGCTAAGAGTGCCATTGTATCGATCAGTAAGGAGACTGAAAGCATTATGTGGATATATATAATTCGAACCAACAGAAAAAATAAACCCATCGTCAACTGTGTTTAACACGTTGACTGCGATACGATGGATTCCTGGGACGCGGCTGGTGTCGAATGCGTTCGTGCGTGACCAACGTGAATGTCGCTAGATTATTTTCAAGGCACAATCACGTTAGACACCTGTAGGGGAAAATATTTTGAAGCAGATGCGTTTAGAAGCCATCTGTTACTAGTATCATGTTCACTTTACTCAGGTATGCGCCAATTCATAGGAAAAATGCCGGTGCCCTGTAAGGTGACGGAACAATAGTTAGCTCAACAATAGCGATTGGAGAAATTACTGCCATAAAATGGAAACAATTTCAATTTAAATTCCAACCTTTATTATCTGGTCCAAATGCCTCCCTCACACCCCGAGCCAAAAATTGTCCGCTTCACTGGATGAAAGACTTGACAATGCAAGCCACGTAATTACATCGTAGCAGGAATTCTCCGGGTGTACGTTTATACGACGCGTCAGGGAGGATTATAATTACGAGGCTGTGGTTGAGTATATTGTGTTTATTTGAACAAATGTTTATAGGACAAATATTCATACATCTTCCATAGAATACGCCTTTTTGATTGGTCACTCATTCTAGTAGCTAAAGGAAGCAGAAGAATGATTCCAAGATCCGTATAAGCTAAAATAGTTTGCATTGAACTAAGGACGTCATATGACGTCCCTAGCGCCCTGAGAAACCAAAATAAGGACGTCAGTTGACGTCCCTAGCGCTCAACGTGTTAAAACTCTAATTCTGCTACACACATTTGAAAATAGAAACTGTTTGCCAATCTTTAGTACTGAGGACAAAAATCATCGTTGATGCCATTTACCATTTTAGAAGCTATTTTGGAATACATGACACCAATGTTGAAGAGAATGCCACCCTTTTCAAAGCCAACAGTCTTCTGAACGTAGGGCAAACCTGTGAACGAGTCATACCTGAAATAAAATAAATAGCCGTAAAAGATTAAATAAAGTCAAATACTGTCAAAAACAATAATTCTTTTCAATGTAAGCACCTCTTTCCACTTCCACATTCAGAAACAAAAACATCCTTGATACAATTTATAACATTATCACAAAAATACTACATAGAAATTATTGTAATGAATCCTGCTTGACTACTTGATGAAGCCCTTAACTAAACAAGGTTACGGTAATGCTTTGCATCACATCAATGTCGACAATCTTGGTGCCTGAATAGATTCTCCTGCAATTTCAAAGCAATTTAAAGTTATGCAGGCAGGCATCTTAGCAAAGCATACTCAGATACAAGACTGCTAGTAAATTTTGTTAATTTGTATGCAGTAATTAATGTTCACCTTACTCATAACTCTCTAGAATAATGTCAAAACCTCATTACATTGTCAAGTCAATGACAAATTTGAAGCAACTAGCTTACAATGACAGATAGTCTATAAATATACTATGGACACACAAGAACCTTTTAGACAGCAAAATACTAAAGTGAACAATGTTATTAAATTTACAAAGACACACAACTTTGCAGTAATTGTCCGTTACGCAAAAGTTAAAGCTGCCAAACTACGATAATTATAATTCTGGGTGTTGTATAAACAGAAACAGTGTACAAACTCACAAACCATTTAAACGAAACTGGACCGTTGGAACTCGATGGAAAGAATCGCCTATCCACAAAATACAACTGATTGTAATAAGTAAACAAAATTTCTAGGCCATCTTCTCCACACAGTGGCTGGCAGCATGCCTAAAACATACAACAAGACTGTTCTTAATTTTTAAAATTCTGCAAACATTAAATGTTTTATTATGTCTGCATGCTAAATGGTGCAACATTTTAAAAATTGACACAAGTTATTAATTTAGTGAAAAACAGCAATTAAAAGCCTACTTTTCGCATATCTGTCAAGCAGTTCAAGTCAAACTTGTACTCTTCTGCATTTTCGTGGTAATGTGATGTGATAACATTCTAAAATAAAAAAGAATTTAAATAATATCATAAGCACAAATGAACAAAGGACTCAAAGCAATATTTTAAAGTCATAATTTTATCATTTTTCCTACTCAGAAATACTGCCTGACTCTTGTAAATTAATTGCTGCCTATAGTATTAGATAAAAACGAAGTGTCCCAAGACAGAGCCAGGCCGCATATGATATGTAGTTTCCACATTTACCAGCAATTATAATTATCATAGCTGTGCATTAAACAAAACAACGAAAACAGAGAAAAATTTAAAGCAACAGAAATATCATGACTCTGGGGCACGTTTTCACAGTGCAACACAGCAACACTATCAACAGGCAAGCAATGCACGATTTATTTACGGCTTAATAGAAAAATTCAAATAACATCACTTCAAAATGTGGACAATAAAAATATTAACAGATTCAAACCGGTCTCAATGCAAAGAAGCTGAAAAGAATAAATAAATGAAGCCCTGCCTTCAACTCCGCCAGAAAATCGACAAAGCTCGTCTCTTTCATGCTGAGTGGAATCATGGGATGCAGTAAGCCGACAGATGTTGCGCTAAACGTCAAAACACGCAAATGCATACACTTCACCCCATTCCAGAGATGTAAATGGTACGTACATGTTAAAATTCAACATAACAAGAAACAATGTCTGAATAATAATGGTGCAAAACATTACTCAACATAACAGACGCAACACATACATAGGTAGGTCCCGTACTCAAGTCCGAGCGTTGGGTTCCGGCGCTTATCACCGGTCTAGGCAATCATCGACGTAGGTGGTATAATCCATTAATCTGGGGTAGGTTGCCATTACTTTCCCCAGACCCACGTTTTACCTTGCAGCTTGACGCTGCTCCTCTGTTTACCACTGCCCTCTAGCGAGTAAGGCTCAGTCAACCTAAGGGCTCCTGCGGGAATTGAACCCGTGACCTTCTGCTCCATCACCCAGCGTTGTTACCACTCTTCTAACTTCCTGCCCTATATGATACATACCAACACACATACCCAGAGTCCCAGATGGACATCAAGTCACAAGACATATAGTCACAAGATGTACCGATCCAGAGAAAAGGAAGTATTTTGATGCTTTGATATATCAGTTGGTAGAGCATCAGACCTATTAGCCGTCAACCTGGGTTCAATTCCTGGGCATTCCTGGGCATTCGCATGACCACCAGTGGTGGGAGGTCATTAACATGGTCTGCATAGCAACTTAGGCTCATGACTACCGGTAGTTCATTCTATCAAGGCACTATGTAAATGTAAGATTTATTTGTTTTACATCAGTGGTCAGTAATGCTACACACCTATAGACATAGACAACTTAGAAACCAGTTGGTCTGCTAGGGTCTGAACTATGAAGTAAATATATGGATTATATGATAGACACAACAACTGCATTGGGAGAAAGGTGATAGCTAATAACAGCAGAGGCATCTATAGTGGATATATCAAACAAAAGCAGGTAGGTAGGTCTACAGAAACCATGATACTATGAACAGGCTAGTGGGTAATTTCAATGTACACTTTCCTGGACTGGACGTTCGCACAAATCATCTCATAGCAGATGCAAATGCACTTCAAAGCTGTACTACCTGCACTAAAAATTCACTAAGACAGGTCGCAAAGCAAGACCGCACCATCTACAATCCGCTTTGTTTAACTTTTTACAACTATTCTAATCGATAAAGTCTAAGAAATAACAAAATAAAAAATTCCAACAACTACCTTTTCGGTTGGTGGATCTCCGGGGTGCTGTGATGGTTAGAAATTATGTCTGCCATTTCTTCCCACAGTGCCTGAAGGTTCGTGTTGACGATTTTCAGCTCGTTAGCTATTTCGACCTGAATCTTTTTGTTGGAAGCAGCACTGTGCAAAGCATTAGTTAAACAACAACAACATCAAAAAAATTGTCACCAAAATAAAAAATAGCAAAAATGCTGATCAATGGCTATCAAGATTACTTTCTGCAGTTCTGAGAACCCACAAAATGAAGCGCATTGCCAACTGAACATCATGAGGATCAGTCACACACACAAAATTCAATACATGTATGAAACCAAACACTATTATTCTGACAGCGCATGCAATCTACCAAACTACCGCCAAACTCAAACTTTCAACTTCAAAATCTATTACACATGTGCACTATTGACTTTTCTAAACTCTCCTAATATTACCAAAAATCCATGTATAAATGCAAAATTTAAAAAAATAAAAAATCTAGATATATATATATTTATGCTCAAGATGCCACAGATGTAAATAATACTGCAAGTAATAAATGTACCTGCTACTAATCAGTACTCAACATTGCTATACAATTTTTAACAATTCCCCACATTTAAAATCAATCAATATGTAGCCTCCTTCCAAATTCATTTATAATAAATAATCTAGTTTCAATATATTGTACATGGCTTTTCAATATGACTGCATAATATGGTATCTAGCCTATATAACTAAAACTATAGATCTCCAAACAATACAGACAGTTGCAGCTTTTTTAAGGTCTGCATAACATCGATTGACAACTCTCATTTTAATGCATTGGCTGTTAAAAGCTGTTAGACTAGCAACTTATCCCTATCAGCAGTCATTTTATCTACAGGACGTGATACCTACTTCTCTATGCTAAAGAAAAGATATCAACATTCAATCTTCTACTTCACAGGAACAAAATATGGAAGGGAGGACCAAACAGTCTGGGGTTAAAACAGCATTGATAGAATGTCCAATCAAAATGGCCTTTGACACCAACACTGAATTCAAGTTCTCAGCAGCAAAATTGAACCTAAGCTTCTATTAGGAATAATGCCGAATGCCTAAAATTGAACCTAAACTTCCATCAGGCCTAAAAGGCCTAAAGCCTAATCATCTGAGGTGTCCTGGCATCAAGCCAAGTGCTGTCGCCTACTCTCCACTGAACCTTCCCAACTCCTATGATGCTGTCACTCCATCTTTTTCTTTTTAGGGTCTGTCCCTTTTTCCCCTTTTTCTTTTGTTGCTGGACTGTTTTAAATTGTACTACTGTCAAATACTGTAGTGCTAATGTTTGAGTTCAAATGGTGAATACAAAATAATAGCTGAATAAAGTGAAACTCAAACCAAAGTTCAAATGATAGTCTCCAACCCTCAGCAAGGAGGATGGACGACCAGACCGTAAAATCAAATGAAAAATATTTAACAGACAATTAGTTGATCATATAAAAATAATCCTGGGTTAATCTCATAATCCAGATCCAGTGATATTACTATTTTAAAGAAGTATGCGACCTATTAAATCAGATGCCTGCCTCCAAGAACACCTCCTGGTGTCTTATACACATTCAAATGACTCACTCAGAGACAGACTGATCTTTTTATAAAATGCTAGTGGAAAATTCTCTTGAGGACACCACCAGCTGCTGCTGCTGCTGCTGCTGCTGCTGCTGCAGAGAAGATAAGCTGCAGACTCAGCAACGGTTCAGCTGAGCCACTGAAGCAGCTGAACGCTGGACAGCAAGAAGATAAGAGCCCAAAGGCCAAATCATTCACAAGTGTTTGGAAATAATATGAATTAAACAGCTTTGCCTTTCCTCCTCCCTGTTGGTCTATTGCCCCACTGAGGGCAATTAACTTAACTACTTCAAAAGCTCTCAACCTTAAGGGTTATTCAATTCACTTAAAGTGCTTAATTATATAAATTAGACTTGTTTAGGGGGATTTTCTTGGTTGGGGAAAATAACCCCTTCCATAGTTTAGCTTGGCTGAAGATTCTTGTCCTATTCATGCATCGTTTTGCTAGCATTTGCTTTTATGAAAGTTTCAGTCTTCAAATCTAGGAATACAATTCACAATGTATTTAAAGTGTCACAAGATTTGCAGATTTAAAAGACAATATCCTTAAAAATAAAGAAGACAACAATTTTTTAGGTATGTTCATTTCACAATAAAACTTACAAAACACCTGCATAGCAGTGATTAGTGGTTCTCTTTCATAAGTTAGACCAAACCTACATTGAAGTATTAAGTCAGTAGATGCTTACTACATGCACTTTGCCAAACTAATAGAGAAAGCAAATGCATGGATTAAGCACAATAACCAAAACACTTTCAATTATTTCCCTATATAACTCCAAATTTTTTTGCCTAAAATCATAAAATTTTATGTCAAAGTTTTGATATATGGTTTTAAAACAAAATGGCTAATAGATACACCACACTGTGCTATCTAAGAAAACAGGACACCTGTATTTCACATGTCTGTAATACTACTTAATCAAAAGAATACTATCAATTGATGACCAGAAAATATAATTACTGGTACAGATGCAGGCCACCAATCATAACCATAAAGTGTTATGTACACAGTTCTGCTTAGGGTTACCAGACGTCCTTAAATGATAAGGACAGTCCTTAAATTCCGTGGCCCGTCCTTAACTGTTAAGGACACAAAATGTCCTTAAATTTCATTTTAAAAAGTGATTACCGATTTCAGACATCACTCTAGATTAAAAGGACTTTGTAATTGATTGATATTGATTGCTAAAAAAGATTATCATTAGTTCTTTATGCTTTTTACATCTTTAACGTCCTAGAAAGTCCGACAAGGAAAAAGATCATCACTAGTTTTTCTGCCTTTTGAGCTATTTTGTGTCTTTTACGCCCTAAAGATGTCCGATAAGCAAAAAAGGATCATCACCAGTTTTTTTGTGCTTTAATGTTCTGAAAAGTCTGACAAGCCAATGTGTTTTGTGTGTCCTTAAATTCTTCCCAACTGATCTGGTATGATGGTATCCCTAGTTCTGCTATACTGTGGAATCAACATATTGCAAACCATCATCTTTTTTAAGGATATTACTGTGAAGATAACTCTATAAATCTAGTTTGCACTTGCAGCTTTATCATTTGTCATATTATTTAATCATCTAATGCTTAACACAGACCTACTGAGACAGCTTTCAACAAGCATGCATAAGCAACAGTACATCCACACCACCATTTTTCATTCATCTTCAACAAGTAGAATAAATAATAATAATAGGAAAGCTAATCCTGCTGAGAAATTATTACAGCACCGGCGGCTGCTGCAGCTGCTGCTGCCGGGGTCGTACCTGAGGAGTTTCTCAGCTCCAGCTCTCAATCTCTGCTCTCGATCTATCTGCTCCATAAGCCAGACTGTGCGATTGTACACCTTAGAACCCTTGGACTGGCAGACAGGATCTGAACCCTGAACATCATAAAATAACACACTGAAGAAACAATACAAATAATCAAAGACAACTAGCAGCAAATCATCTATCATATGTCTAAGCTTAAGACTCATCTCTTCCAATTAGCATTTCCTCCATCTTGCTGGTTCCCCACTCTGGAATGACCTGGTCTTTTATGGGCTAATTTGGAGTACCATTGACTGATGATACACTGGTGCTACAACAGTGAATGATTATAATTATTATTATTATTAAATTTTCACAATTCAAATGTCAAAGAGACAAATTTCCAACTCAATCGTAGTTCTTGTACTGCCCAATATTGTAACAGAACCAGTGGAAGTTTTAAAATCAGGTTCACTAATACTTGGGTGGGCAAAGGGGTGCCCATTCCCTCTGGCTACTGGAAGCAGCTTCCCCTTCCCTGTGCTACTCTAACGTGATACCAAAACAGGGGGAAATTTCCTCCCCCTAGATTTTTTAGGAAGCATTTGCTTCCTTTCACCCCTTCTGTGGGCACTCCTGGGTGGGCAAATAGTTCATTTGCAATGTAGAATAATTTTAACTGGAAAAAATTCTACTCAAATCAGAAATAAACACAACTCTAATCAAACATATTTGATTGGCAAAATCGAATGAATTTTCAGGAAAAAGACATCATATTCACCAAATTCCTACATTTCTCTAAACACTAACCGTTTCTGAATTCCAGTCACAGAAGTCACTGCTCCTAAATTCAGATAAACTTCTTATAATACCATTACCATTAATGGAGCCCTCAGGGGCAGCCCCATTGACAATCTGAGACACTTCCATCTGGTTAGAATCACTTTCAGAGACAGACTGGCACTGTTCCTCTCCACTGCATTGTGAAGAGTTCAAAGCCTCGGATACATTTGAAATGACTTCTGTAGCCACTAGTCCAATGTCCTTACCACTTCTAACCCACTTCAACATGTTGCTTGAAGGAAAATTTAAAATGATCAGAATGCCTCACAGAAATGCCACAAGTATATTATATTAAAAGGACAATGCATATTCTTCATCTTCCATTCACAAACATCTTTGAGAACAAACGCCGGAGTAAAGACAACTGTGATCGTTCATCGCAGACATACGAACGAAATGGTCGAGTTTATGTGCATTGCGCAACTCAACTCCGCCAGTCAATGTTATATTTCAATCACACAGAACAAATAATGAACCCACGGATAGCCACAAAACTGTTTCTGCACATGTTCCTCGCCTTGCTCATGTGGCATCTCGTCGCACCAACAGCAAACAGACGGCGCCAAAACTACGTCCTGTCTTTTTTTATAAAAATAAAACGCTGGTAATTACAGCAGCAGAACAACCTTCTGCAGTAGCCACATTAACTAAATCTACTCAGCAAATGCTGTCTTCATGCATCCGACAACCAAGAGAGTTAGACAACCAAGAGAGTTAGGCATTTGGCAATCCTCAGCTAAACCAGGGACAATCAAGCACCAAATGAAACATCATTAATGCTCTTAACCCATGACACAAGCAGAGATATGGAGACCTTCAGTAAACACACATGCACATTCTCCAGCTGCCAGAAGGCGGTGGCAGCAACAGCCTTAGGCAAAGGACACTGCCACACACTGCCACACACTCAACAGTCCTTCAGACACATTAATTTAGAGCTATGAGCAACCATTGGGGTCATAGGTTTCAGCAGCGGAATGCAATTTCCACGCATTGAGGAAAGAAAAATTGTCATACAAAGGAAATCAAGGAATGCTCAAAAAAAGACCATAATGCTGAAGGTCACGTATGAAGGTCAAGTAGACAGCCTGAATAAAAAGCCTGACTGAACTAGATGAAAACCTTTACCTTAAAATCTCTAATAATAAAAAAACAGCATATGTTTATTGATGTTCATTATTTGAACACTAACTAAAGACATGACACTCCTTTCTGACTATTGCAGAAAATGGCGACTAACCCCTAGCGCTGCAAAAACAGTATCATCTGTCTTCCATCTACATCACGCTTCATCATTACGTGAGCTCAATGTACAACTTGATGGTAAAAGAATCCGACATGAAGCCCAGCCAGTCTATCTTGGCGTCACTCTTGACCGCACTTTGTCATTCCATGAGCATCTCAAAAAAACTGCGGCAAAGGTGGGCTCGAGGAACAACATCATTGAAAGACTGGCCGGCTCTACGTGGGGAGCAAGCGCTTCTACATTAAGAACATCAGCACTGGCACTATGCTACTCTGCTGCAGAATACTGTGCCCCAGTATGGTGCCGAAGCCCCCACGTCCATTTGGTCGACTCCAAACTGAATTCCTCCATGAGGACAATCTCTGGAACCATCCATTCTACCCCGGCTCACTGGTTGCCAGTCCTTAGCAACATCGCCCCGCCAGCTATCCGTCGTGAAGCCGCAACATCCAAGCTCACTGCCCACATTAATGCCCGACCAGATCTACCAATACACGCGGACATCTTTGACCATCCTGCTCAACGTCTGACGTCTCGTCATCCAATCTGGTTTCCTGCGCCTATACTGCACTTCTCTGTTCCGGACTCATGGAAGCAGAGTTGGCAGTCTGCTGAGGTCAAGAACAAACACCTCATCACAGACCCCTGCAAGTGCCAACCCGGCTTTGACCTAGTGCGCTATGATTGGGTCCACCTCAATCGCTATCGAACAGGCCATGGCCGATGCGCCGCTATGCTTCACCGTTGGGGAGCCAGAGATGACCCGAATTGCCCTTGCGGCATCAGACAGACTATGAACCACATAGTCAATGACTGCCACCTCACCAGATTCGAAGGAGGACTCGAGATCCTGCATCAGGCTCAACCTGATGCCGTTGAATGGCTGAGAAAGAAAGGCATTCGCTAGAAGAAGAAGAATTTGAACAATAGAGTTCAGCCTGCATCTACTTCTACACAAGACTCTTTCTACTAAATCAGAATCCAGCCGCTATCTCTGCAATAATTCTCATCCCGTCCCCTACATCTTCAGTTGTCTACTTGTAGCCATAAATTCTGGTCTTAGGTTATCACATAAAAAGATACCAACAATAAACTGGATCTAAAATCTACAAATGCATCTTCATAATCTATACACCACAACTTTGGAACTTCATTGCAGGCAAAACTCTCTACTGTCTGAATCACCAAAAAACAAATTCCGATTCACTCAGTTCCTTCTATTCCTGCAACAGCTCTTGAAATATTTTGGTCCAAACTGTTCCATACACATTGTCCTTTGTAGGGCTGCGCTAACCGAGTAGTTTAGGAGTCGAGTAGGAGTCGAGTAGCTTAGCGAGTACTCGAGTACACGCGTAAAACCGGAAATACATGATTTGCAAACGTTACACGTCACATAATGCTTATTATTTGCCTCACGGCCCTCATTTAACCAAAGCAGAACATTATATACAGTTACATATCAATTTTTCGGATATTCAAGCGTTTTAAAATTTAGTATAACAGAAGTTACAGAACAGAAACTATTTTACCAGTACTGGCCAAAAATATGAGGTCTTCACTAGAGTTGGCCCACTGTGGACAACATCTTAACTAACTGGGGCATAGCGAATAAGAATAACCTCAATAAGACTGATTAATAATTATTTGTAACAAATAACTGTAGCCTCGGTAGGCCAAATTTTAATGAAATTCTTTGGTTATTCTTTATTTATCTATTCTATTCTTTGTTTAGTTATTCTATGCGAGTACTCGACTCCAAAAAAAATTACTCGACTCCAATTTGGAGTGGAGTACTCGCGTTACTCGAGTTACCGGTACTCGGCGCAGCCCTAGTCCTTTGGCTATAATATTGACCCCTGCCTGAACTCATCAATGCAATTCAGATTTTCTGTTAATCATTTGATTAAGCATCTATCATAAATCAGAAGATACTGCATAAGAGCACTATTCAAAGGCAAAAGTTTGTATGTTTTAATATTCCCACATAGACAGCAGCCTTTCACAAGAGGATTAAAGAATAAATCATTAAGATGATAAAAATGGTAGTTAAATATTGGACTATGTTTGCTGTCAAACACTGGATGTCAGATTTCAAGTTGACCTTTACCAAAAGCAAAAATGTGTCACACACAGATGCCTTGTACTGTACAGAAATGGAAAACTAAGAGTAAACATGATACAGTGAGATGGATTGGAGCTTGCTCTTCCAGATCAGGTGTCAAAGCAACAAAATGCCTTTTTCAGAGGCTTGTCAGACTGCAGGAATTCATAAATTGTTATCTAGGTTAGGTACCCTATCATCTTACATCAAATCACACATGATCAAATTTGAATCATTGGATGTACCAAACAAGCCCTTAAGGAACATCTGGATTGGGTAAAACTAATTATATCATAATAGATAGTAGGACACTTTTCAGATAACCTCGATAGAACACAGTTAACACAACAGATCCTGGCCCATTTGTAACACATTAGAACAAAAAGTTAGCAACTTTGAGCAGATCGGCATCAAAGGCATTTTTAAAATATCAACTGAACTTGGAACTCCAGTTTAAAAACTATGAACCACAAAAATTACAATTAAAAAGTTTAAAAAACAGACAAGGCAGAACAAGCTCTAGAAGAGTTGGAACCATGCCTTCCAATAATTCTGTCAAATGCATTGTCCACTGCAAGATCAAGACATGGACAGCAACACCACAATTATCTGTAAACAGCTGGACTAATAATAACTGCATGACGTTTCATTCAATACACTTACCCACTTTTTATGAGCTAATCAATCAATCAACCAATCAATCCACTCAATCAACTATTATGGAACTACTGATAATTAATAGACTGATAAGTGCTTTATAAACCATTGCACAACAGTAAATTCACTCACTAGGTTCAGAGACAGAGGTCCCTGGGGCTAAAGGGCCCAATTAAGAATGGTCTCTAATAAACAAACTTATCAGCATGCAGTTGTAAAAGACATTGGATTGTCAGCACTTCCAAATGACCAAATGGCTCTTCAGTTACAACTCTGTAGATGACCTAGCTGGTCACAGTCTTGGCTTTGTGCAGAGTTGGCCTGTGCTTACAGGGTTTGAGTCTGGGTGTCAGATTATTAGATTTTTTTACCCAGATGATGAGACCCATATAGGCAGTCAATAAGGCTTAAAGAGATATGGTTATACTAATAAATGCCAACATCACAATATCCACGAATTGTCGAAGTTAATCAAATTCTTAAAGAAAATTGACACCACGACTATATTTCCGCTAATAGAAAGAAGATGGTCTAAGCAGACTTAACACAGTATATAGCAGGGCTATTCAAATGGTGGCCTGTGGGCCAGATCCGGCCCACCAGGGGCTGAGAAATGGCCCACGAAGATGCTGAAACGATCAATAACTTTTTTCTAATACATACAAGATATTTTTTAATGTCTTGTTTTCAACTTACCTGATTTCTATTACTTAAGAATGATATTTTTAGCTAAACAATTTTTGCACCTGGCCCTTGGGCACCAGGTCAGATCATGTCAGGTCTTCATCCTCCAGCTGTGTCCAGCTATTGACTTCTCCGTGACATCTCTCCAAAGCCCTCTGTCCTTTGCTATTTCTTCCAAGGTCATTCTGTGTCTTCTGTCAGTTTTTCCGTTGAGATTCAGTCCTGCCACGTTCAGATTATTTTCCAAACTGTCCACTCATCATCTTTTCGGTCTTCACTTAGATCTTTTCCTCTCTGGTTTGTAGTTGATAATTGTAGTGCACTTTTCCTCTGTGTTCGTGTTCATACACTTGTTAATGGTAATGCTGCTTCTTACCTTTTCGCGTTCCAATCCTTTACTTTATACCAGGAGTGTCAAAACCTTGGCCTGCGAGCTGATTTTATTTGGCCCGCGAAAATATAAACGTTTAAAATTTTTTATTAAAAGTTTATGATGTAAAATCTTGTTTGGCTTCAGAAATTGGTTTGGTGCAGAATATTTTTGGATTTTAAAAATTCTTTTGACATAGAATCGTACATCCTGTGTTTCTCAGGCGTGACAAATAAATGGAAGAGCGTAAATCTTTTTTTGGTTTTGAGTTTCGTTGGTGATGTTGACTGAACCATAATATCGACGCGCTACATCAACAGCGGGAGATTACTACAATTGCATAGACAACAAAAATATTATGAAATCGATTCCCTGTTTGACATTAGTCTATGGAAGGACTTTTGCTACAGTACTGGTAGACTATACAGTAGATATGCAAAAATTCAGAGGAGTGATGAAACGAATTAAAACCACATTTTCTTGTGTCCCCATCTTTAATGCGTCAAATCATTCCAGGATTGTCAATATATTCCGTCTCAATTTTATTCTAGAGCATTCGAAATGCCACAAAATGGTGAGCCTATGGAAGGACTATTGTTAAAGCTGGCTATTTGCAAAAATTCAGAGGAGTGATGAAACGAATTAAAACTACATTTTCATTTGCTTCCATCTTCATTGTGTCAAATCGTTCTAGAATTGTCAATACATTCTGTCGCAATTTTATTCTAGAGAGTTTGACATGCCACAAAAAGGGCGAGCCATTTCAAACAACGTCAATGATAGCACATGATACACAGTCTTTTAAAAAATCTATTCTTCGTCAAATGGTCAAAGTATATACGTGTACTTATATTCAATATATGCAGCCATATACTCACCTAGCATACTTGTGTTAGTTAGCAAAACCCTCGGTAAATGTGAGAGTAGCTTAGGCTGCAGGTTTAAGACCAGACATTGCTACACTGGTGAAAAATAAGCAATGTCATGTCTCATTAGCTTCCCCATCTACATCGGCCATCATCTAACTTTATATGTTTTCAAGTTGATCTTCAGTTCTTCGCCATTAACAGAGTTTGAAATGTAACTGCTTCTATTAGGCATGACTAGAATACGGTTTGTCATATATAGTTACAACAATAGGTTGTAATCAAATCAATGTAAATAATGTAATGAGTATATGGCCATTTAATGTTTTTGTCATTTTATTTCAGATTTTAGATAGCCCAGATTTTGGAATATAATATTGACAAGCATTTACCGGTATGCATTTGGTCTGCGAGGACAAGGAAGACATGTCATTTGGCCCGCCGCCCAAGAAGTCTTGACACCCCTGCTTTATACCATGTACTAGGAGTATGGCTGAGACCTATACATCTTAGCATTAAATTACAATATAACTAGTATAGTCAAGTCCTTGGTCCTGGCCTTGAGGGTTAAGCCCTTGGCCCTGGGTTTAAGGATTGAGTCCTTGGTCCTGGTCCTGGCCTTAAGGGTTGAGTCCTTGGTCTTGGCCTTGAAGGTTGAGTCCTTGTTAACATTGGCGTAATCCTGCCATCAATATTGGGGACACAGTCTGTTAAAGTGTGCCCACCCATAAATATGTAAAAAAAATCTATTGATTATCTTTTTTGCTTCTCATACTTTTTATCGAGGCTTTTAGGACGTCAACGAAGCGCAAACACCTACTGACGACCATTGTTTCCCGTTAAAATAGCAAAGAAACACAAAACATTGGGGGATAAATTATACTTTACCTCCCCCACTAATTATTGGAGGATCGTACCCCGCCCGCCCCCGTGATTTACGCCTCTGCTTTTAAACATCCCCGCTCATAACCCTCGTTCTTTCACCAGTGATATGAAGCCTTGGTCTCGGTCTTGGCCTCGAGGCTGCCTCGAGGTCGGATTTCAAAGCCTTGGCCTTGGCCTTGGTCTTGAGGTCTAATGTCTTGGTCTTGGCCTCGTGGGTTAATGTCTTGGTCTTGGCCTTGGTCTTGGAAGCAAGTGTCTTGGTCACATCACAAGGCATTGATGGCAGCTATAGTTTGTCATTACAATATGCGTACACTGTGCAGTACAACCACTTTAGTCAGTCTGCGATTCTGAGACTCCAAGTCTCATAGTCATAAACAGCTGCAGTCAGTACAGTGACAAAAAAGGATGATGCATCGTATCTAGCGGCTAGCCCATAGTTAGAATAATCTATGCTCAGCCATTGCTATTTCCGGAAGTCCCGGTTGCGTTCCTTTTGTGAATAATCAATTTAATATAGTAGTTATCTACTAGTTGGCTAGTTGTTCCAATGGCTTCAATGGCTTCAAGTTCAATTCAGTCAGTAATTAAATATACATTAATTTTGACGATTAAGTCATTAAGGAACACACTGGTAAACACACTGCCAGGTGTAAGTTGTGTCGAACGTCAATAACAGAGAAGTTTATTAGTAGGCTGTGGTGTTAGCTCTTTCACATAATACAATAGTGTAACAATTGTCAGCGCTACTGTAGTGTACATATTTCATATTTATATTACATTACGAGTGTGACCCTGCCGATAGTTAAAATGGATCGAAGCCTTGGCCTTGGCCTTGGCCTTGAATGAAATGTCTTGGCCTTGGCCTCGGCCTTGTAGGTCACTGCCTTGGCCTTGGCCTTGGGGCTCAAAGTCTTGGTCTTGGCCTTGATCTTGAGGGTTAGCGTCTTGGCCTTGGCCTTGGCCTTGTACTGGACTGCCTTGGTCACATCACTGTCTTTCACCCCAGCTTATCCCCTGTAGACTGCCAACCGTTCTAACATCCAGCATCAGAACTCGTTTCTTATTTGGTACTCCGCCTGCTTATGCGTCTGTACGTTATACGAAGTGGCGCTATAGAAGTCGATTGCGTCGTACTGGATCAACGGATGAAATACCTGCCGCATGTGATTGTTGGGATAAAGTCCCACTCCTCCTCCGAGGGCGATTCTGTCTTTCGTTCGCGGAATCGTATTCATCTTCTCGAAATCCAAACTTTGCGAAAAGAAAATTTCAATTTAAAAACTTAATAATCAATAAAGGTGAAAACTTTTCTCCATCTTAGCAACAACAGCTTATCCATTAAAGAATGGAAGTGCAATCGTCAAATAGCACTAAATACAATAATATCATAAATTTGTAATTAGCCGTTAAAATAAATAAACAATTTATTAAACTTTTATGTCATAAAATATTAAGTGAGTCATTTTAATCAAAAAACTGGCAGAAGTCCCTACATTATATACAGTTGGCAAATAAAGTCTTCTACTTAGTGCAAAATAACTCATTGTCTGTCAGCTCAGCTGCTGCAACTCATTTAGTTGTAGTGCAGGTTGTAAGTAAGGGAAATCTCTTGAATTTATATAGTGCTTAATAGTATAGCATGAAACTTGATAAAAGCATCAGCCGTTAGTGTTAGCTAATCCAACTGAACTAGACCCACCGACCGGTAGACACTAGATCAGTGGTTCTCAACCTTTTTAGGATTTCTTGCATTGCGGTCCATTGGAAATTTTGGTGATGACTTGCGGACCTTATAACATTTGAATTAGCTTCAATCGACATATAGGCCCTAGATAGGCCCTATCCTTATTTTGTCTATCAATTATTTAATCGTAGAACGGCAAATCTTAGTCATAAAATTTAAATTCAAATGGAATCGGCACTCTTAAAGCCATCCGTGTGTTTGGTGTTCTGAGGCTTTGGTGAGATATCTTGAGAAAGTAATACTTCAAGGTCCCTCTTAAACCGCTTGGCGGTACCCTATAGGGCCGCGGAACCCAGTTTGAGAACCACGCACTGCGTTAGATAGAGTCGGCTAAGGCCGATGATCAGAATAGCTGCCTGCCAACTTGCCAAGTCAGGAGCTAATAATGATTTCGCTGCTTTAAAAATCGGATCGAGGGAGTTTGGTCTTGTAGGCTCAATTATGGACTCTGGTTCTGAACCACCTTGTCTCCATGTTGCTGTTACGCCACTTTGACAGGTTAGTGGATTAGGCCTATATGTCGGCATATAATGTCGCGAAATGGCGTTTAAACCAATGGCGTAGCCAGGGTTTCGAATTAGGAGATAGGGCCTACATCGAGACACTCTCAAGTGAGCAAGTCTACAAGCAAAGCGCAGCGTCGTCAAGAAGTTCTTGGAACACTCACGTCAGTGGCGTAGGCAGGATTTTCCGAAGGGAGATAATTACGGTTCCCGTGATTCCCAAATTCGGAAAATTTTGACAAGCAAGAAAAGGTCATCATCATCGTTTCATGATTTGATTGACAGCAGCACGGGAAAATCCTGACAAGCAAAAAAGGTCGTCAGCTAGTAGGCCTATTATGCTTCAGTAGGCCTAATTGAAAATATATAGGTACCTGAGCGCGTACACTACAGTATATAGTGACCGCAATAAAAAATGTGGTCGCAAAGAGGGGGTTAACCCTCAAACTCCCCTTTCCTACACTGCGAACAGCCAATTGGGGTTTAGTCTCCAAACCCCACTTGGCTACGCCACTGATTCACGTTTATGTAGGCACATGTAAGGCTAGGGTTGTCCCTTAGTCATATACACTATCAGTCATCTCAAATTCTAACCGCGCTTTCTCATAGGCCCTATGCCGCACCAGAACTTTGGAACTCTATTCCAGCTTTCCTCCGCAGCCTACGACATGGTCAAACAACGAACTCTGAATCTTCATTTCTTTTAATTCCTTCACTATCTTCTCAAGCCTTTAGGTCGAAACTTAAAGCCTTCCTATTCCAAAAGTCATTTCCTCCATAGCTGTTCCAACTTGCCCCGGCCGTCGCCTACTGGATGCGCTGACCTTTACCCGGCCGACAATCCACCTTGCACATCAGTGCCGTTCTAAGGCAAAGGCACGCCGCACGTAGGCCTAAGGTATGTGCCTAAGGGCCCCCGCGATACAGAGGGGCCGCGGCGGGCGGCGAAAGAGGTCATCACAGCTTTTTGCATGGTGTTTGATTTTCTTCTCGAAAAGGCTAACAAGCAAAAATAGAGAAAAATTCATCACCGCTTTCTGGTGCTTGATTTTCTGGGTTTCTCCTCGAAAATTCAGACAATCAATAAAGATTAAAGATCATCGCTCCTTTTGGCGCTTGGTTTCCTGATTTAAAGTGATTTTGTCTTCGAACATTCTGACAAACCAAAAAGGTCGTCGCCAGTTTTAAAACTGTCTGGGGCCCCCGAACTTCCTAAAACGGCACTGTTGCGCATAACTATTTCGAGAAAGACTAAGCGCATAAGAATAGGCCTAAGCAGCTACTAGGCCTACTGCACAACTTTCCAAAGCGCTATATCAATATACGAAGTCTTACTTACTTATAGGCTACGTAGACCTATACGCGAAGCGGCAGGAAGCTTATATAGTGTATGCATTTCGTCTGACAAGTAGGCCTATGGTTTTCTATATTTGCTGATGTCGGCATATTTGCTCGCAGAAGTCAGCCAGGGCATTCAGTAAACACAATAAAAGCACAATTATCGTCATAGACAAGAGAAAAAGCACCACAACGACAACGCAGCTTTGGCCGCGTGCACATAGGCCTGCCACACACGGTCTGGGAACAATAATTCACCCACGCACGAATCTACAGTGTAGGCCTATATATACGCCTATCGAACAATTTTGGATTTCTGCGTTTTAAAATTATCTTTAATTGAAATTTAACGCGGAAACGCCGTATAGAGGTTTCGATATTCTAAGATTGATGATTGATTAATTGGTAGGCTAAGGCAAATAATGGTTTCTGAACTTGTAAATAAGTTTCTTTGGCGATCCCTTTTTCTTTCGAACGATTAAGATGGCAACGTCTTGTCGGAGAGATGGCGATCAATGGATTTGGGACTCTCGGAAAGAAACCGATCAACCTGGTTTTTCTGTCATTTGACGAAAAGCCGACGTTTCCAGCAAGTTCCAGCGAATCAACGACGACCACTTGGAGATGGTTAGACGGAAAATTCCGATCACGACCGCCAGTGGCGTAGCCAGGATTTCCACAAGGGGTTGGTTCTGGTCGTGACCAACTTAGTAAAAATCTTTGACAAGCCGAAAGAAAGGTTCTCAACGTACCAGCCAAGGGGAGTTTCAACCCCAAAACCGCGTCAAAAAATTAAAAATGCATGTAGGCCTAAACACATTAAAAAAATTTCCTACGACGGCCAATGAGGGGCTTATCCCCCCAATCCCCCTTGGCTACGCCACTGACGACCGCACATATGCGTCCGATCGCATTCTACCTTCAGTTATAATAATAATAATAATAATAATAATAATAATAATAATAATAATAATAATAATAATAATAATAAATAATAATAATAATAATAATAATGTGGAGTTCTTGGCAAATTCCCGTCTCCATGGATAGGCCTATATGTCCATGTAAATCGATTCTGTTCCGAGCGGTCCTAGCCGGCAGCCGATCGTTGGATTTGCGCAAAACCGTCGTTGAGTAGTAGTTGGTAGGGGGTGTAGGCAGGGCCGTCGAGAGAAAATACGGGCCGGGGGACAAATATTGATTTTGGGCCTCTTGTTTCAAAACATTGACAAGCAAAAAAAGGTTATCCTTTATCCTCATATTAGATAAATGACGTGTTGAAATTTGAAATTAATATAGCATATACCCATACTTGACCTCTCATTTGGATGCCCCTATCTGGTGAATGCCCGGGGTCACCGCCCCATCGCCCCTTCCTCTGCACGCCACTGGCCCAGGGGTTACGCGCGAAGTTCAAATTTTGCTAAGGTGTACAATTTTTTAAAAGGTTGGCAACCGCTGATGTAGAGTGCTCTCGACTAGCTTTTTACTTTGATTATTGCGTTGTATAAATTGTCTGAATGACATAACATAACTAAGCTGTGACTATATGCATTTTTCTTTTATTTCAATCGTAAGTTTAATTGTCGCTAGAATAAAAGCTGGTCTCCTTCCATTCACGTTGCAGCGACCTGAAAGGCGAGAAGATATCTCCACGCCGTAGAAATGGGTTCATATTTCG